>JAGDQP010060088.1:0-12267 GCA_022664845.1 Lepisma saccharinum
TATATGGATTCTCAGTTGATACCATCGTTCACATGTGATGAAATTGCTTATTCTTGTGTAGGTTGGGCTCTAGATTTTCTTGTGTGCCTTCGTTCTTTAAAACACAGAGGGTACTTAGTGGGTGCTTAAGCTCTCTAGGTGGGATTGAGAGCACATCTGTGTCAGTTCTATTCTTTCTGTGACTATTACTTTCTTTTATTTAGTTTTCTAGTATACACGTGTATATATTCCTAAAAGATTAGGAACATCATTAAGGTCAACCATTTCTCTAACCTGTTGTTCGATAAATGTTGCGGCTGATGGTACGAAATAAGATTCATCTCAGCAAAGGATTTGCAGTTATTCTTTATATGTGAGTATTAAAGTATTGAGATCTACATGGGCGGCAAGTTTATAGAAGTTTCTTCAGTCATCTAACTGGAGGAATATACAACGTTTTTCAAATTACTTTAAAAGAAAACATGTTATTTTCTTTATTAGTAAATATGTAACTTGGCAAGTTCACTCGCCATATTACGTATTTATTAGTGAAGAAAATAATATATTTTTTTTAAAAGTAATTTGAAAAACGTTTTATATTCCGCCAGTCATGTTTGAAGGAACTTCTATAGAACTTGACACTCGTTTATATATTTTTAACATTGATGTGTTTGGTGGGATTATCAAAATTTAATTAATATGAAATATGTATAATATTAGCAATCAATGATCATATCTAAGGAAAATTACCTCCTTGGTGAGGAACATCCTACTGTAGGGAGAAGAGGAGTCTGATTCGATAGACATTTCCTGTAGTGAGGGAATTTGTAAGGAGAGTCATGGAAAGTGTCAGTTAGTCTAACCTGTAGTAACCCTGTAGCCGTAAATTTAGTTCTACACTGTTAAAACTGAGAAGAAAGTTCTTTCCTATGTACCGAGACACTGAGCCAGATCAATGAAAAGAATCAAATGTTTTTCCTTCAGGTATTTTGAAGCAAATACTTCCAAATGTAGAAATAAGAATTAGTAAAACAATGAATTAAAATCATTTCCGTTTTTCTTTTATAGATTTGGCACAGTATTTCGTTGTAAAGGTAAGAACTTCGTTCTCAGCTGGACAGCATTGTTCATCACTAGACCAAGCACCAAAACCTAAGTAAATTGACGCTTGCTTGCATTTAGGAATATTTTAACGTCAGTAATGGAACTTACGCTTTCTCTTTGCAGCTCGTTAAGGACTACGAGTATCTATTTCTTAATAACGTTAGCGGATTATTGGAAAATTATCCTTTAATGAAGGTAAAAATATTTGATCTTGCTGCGAGGCAGAATTCATCGGGCAGAACTGGGAGACTTGGACATTTACTAAAGTACAGGAATGGTAAGTAACATGTTCTCTGTGGAAAGTTGTAAATATTCAGCAAATTCTAACTAAAAACAGTTCAACGTTCTATATCAGGGTCCTCACTCGACCGTGAAAACCATGTATAAGCCGTGAATTTTGTAATCAAACCTTGAAAATCCAGAAAATTTTCAAATTAATAGACAAAATGTTATCAGAAGAAAATCTGGAACTAATTACAGTATAAACTATTTTTCTCAGTTATCCTGGAAGGAAGGATGCAGATCAAACAAGAACCCAAAATGCCGAGTCCCGTTGCTGCAAGAAGCATTTAGCTTCATTTGAAACCAAATTCGTTCGTGTACTTTGCAGTCGTATTCGGCAAGCCAACAAAGTGCTGCTTCAAGGTTGTCGGTACAGACATATAACCGAATGCACTGCCGTCTACCACCGGGACATTGCAAAGTCCATGTTTTTTTTTTTTTTTTTTCAGAAAATCTGGCGGACACGAACTCTGGAAAACGGCTCGAACGTATTGCTGATCAACAAATTTTAAAAATTCTAGTTTGTAGATACTTTCGAGCTCTATTGGCTCTAAAGAAGTAACTTATAGTCTCGCAGTGTAAATATTTCTCACCAATTACACTTGATTATGTTTTTCGGCTTGTAGTTTTGCCAATAAGATAATTAAGTAAATGGCGAAGAGAGTGTTTGTTCACATAAAATAAACAAACTACACGCTGCAACATCTTACCACTGTTTCTCTCTACCTGGCGTATTTATTCCATTGGCACTGTCTGTATGTATTACAGTTATTGGAGACATTGGATTCTTTTTTTCTTCTAAGAGAATGTTCCGTTCCCGTGTTGTAAATATATCCACCAAGTCTTTTCACGTTTCAGTCTTGGGGGCCTCTAGTCCTGGCCTACTCCTTTGTAATGGCGAAAACGTAATGTTGAGATCTCATGTTTTCCATTACTCGTAACGTTAAAATCTTGTGTGTAGAATACAGCATAATGTCTCTTAACCGGCATGTTTATCCTTTAGTTGTAAAAGTAAGTTGCCTAACTCCGTTTCTGCCGTAATTACCATCTTTCTTTGAAGGTGAGGGGCCACGCTACTGTCCACCGCCCTTGATTCTTATACAAATCATCGTGCGCCGGGTCATCGGTAGGGAGTGGGAGGAGGAGTGCTCTATTTATGTTCATAATACCCAGGACATATTTTTCCTCCTTAAAATGACCATACGTCGGATTTACCGGCCAGGTGGAAGTTAAGAGATATTGTACTGTATTATTTTCATATACGAACATTTCTTCAGGTATGCTGGTTTTGCTTGTATTTAAGTAATTATGTATGTATGAAAACATGTTATTTCATTCCACCATGGAATGTACGATTTAAAATCTTACGTTTGATTGTATCTTTCTTCCTTCATCTTCAAGAGAGTATTTTAAAAAGTGTCTTTGTGCGAGACATAATGGGTTCGATTCAAATTAGGAAACATATTCGAGTGAGTGTCAAGAATTCTTGGGCTGGCCATCTTCACAACAGTCAAACGTAAACATGTACAATTGTGCATTAATGTATCCGTCCCTTTAGTTTACTGTAATTTAGCTTTCTCATGATTACATCATAAAAAATTGCACCTACCGTGCGATTCAGGAGTCCTCAAAATAAATATTACGCACTAACATAAATAAATATATTTTACAGGCTTTCGGTAGTACAACACTATCTCCAATGGTTCCCAAAAGGTTAAAAGGAAAAATCAGAACAGGAACTATGAAATAGGAAATCGGGGATTTCTGCACCAAACTTGCTTGTTGAGAAAAAAACTTTTCGTTTTGCATTTTGCCGACAAGACAGTTTGGTGCAGAAGTCCTCCGATTCCCATTTTTAAATGTTGTTCCTGATTTCTTTTAATTGTAACTTTTCAGGGGCCATCGAATGTAGTGTTGCCCGTCAATATATTTATTTTATTGTGTTGTATTTATTGTGATGACTCCTAATCCGTCTAGTAGGTGTAACTTTTTGTCTTAATTCTTGTTTAAAATAAATTATTTTTCCACAATAAGATATTATCCTTACATTTTGCAGTTTTTTTATATGCGAGATCATTTCCGAGAAACAGTTGCTGCATCCATTTTTTCCTTATATAGATAGTAAGAGCGAATATTGACATTTACAGGGTTGTTACTTTAAAACTTCGGGCTAAGTATCTCCTAAAATAGGCACTCTAGGATGAAACTTGAAACTTGACATTCCATACATAATTCATCGGTGTCCGAATTGAGTGTAGGATTTTATTTATCATCAGAAGTGTTCTGCCATTAATATCAAGTCAATTCACTCACCTAGGAAGCTTCCGTTTGTGCAATTGCTATCTAATAAGTTAGGCGAGGAACCGAAGACTGTTTGGGTGATGTACGTGACGCATCCTTTTTTCTTCATTGAGTTTCTAGAGAACAAAAGTATACCAAAACGTAACTGGCGTTCATTTCAAAACTCCATTAGCAGGTCCATTAGTGGCTGTAAACGTCATATTGGGAGTTGCAAGAATATATTTTGGAGAACATATTTCGATATGAACTTTTGATGTAAATTGGTTCCGGTCTGTTCCTAAAGCATTAGCCAGTAGTTCGAAAATTAAGACCGTTTTGAAAGATTGGATCCTCGCCTATAATCTGTTGATCAAGTAAGAGACATAGTAAAGATGCTATATTGATATCCTTCAGTAAATTACAGTAAAATGATACGTTAGATTTAAGTGTCGACGTTCATTGCCCGTGGGTAGAAATAACGAACAATTAAAATATTTAGTAATGTTTGTTTTCGTCATCAACTTGAAGTATGGAATACTGTATTGCCTACAATACTACTAATTTATTTTGAGTTAAGCCATTCGCTAAACATTTTGTTCAGTTTATTTACTACAATTTTTGAACTCTTTTTTCCTAGAGTCAGAAAAGATATCTACTGTAGCGGCTTTGTTTGATAATACCTCAATTGCTGAATGTAAGTTGTATTCATGTGAAAACGTGAACAAGGTGTGGAGGCCAACGAAAGCGGAAGTGGAAGAAGTTTTATTGCAAGGATAGCGATTACTCCAGAATTAAAAGAGAGCATAGGTGCCAGTCAACGTAAGTTTAGAGACATCAATTTAACAGTTCAGTCGTATGTCCTAATTGTGGGTCAAGACATTGGCGAGATAAGTGATTATAATGTGGTAGTTGATAATGTAGAATACTCAGTGGCAAATATAATGAGTGCTGTGGACTGCTGCTTTAAGGTTACATGGGCGTTAAATGGTACCTACTCTGTAGAATCGCATGATGTGTGGGCATTCCTTCAGAGGTCATGTTATAAGCTATCATCTACTTACGATAAGCAATCTACTGCCGTCAGCACACTCATTGCAAGACTTGGAAAGCTTAAGAGATGTATTTTTCGGAACGCATTTGGTTCGGTATTTGATGAGTAACGCAAATTCAAAACGTACAAATTATTTTGTTTTGTGGTTTCAAAGTTATATATAAAATTAATTGTTTCTGTGTCATTGTCATTAGTTATCATTTGTCGTTATATATGTAATCAAGTACGTTTCGTGCATTAAAATGGTAGTTTGTGTTCTAATTTGTTTTCTTTGTTGTTTGTTTTGAACTTTAAAGGCTCATAAGTGTCATTTCATGCTGAAGCATAGTGACTGTTCTTTCGAAAGTTATAAGTGCGTAGAAGGAGATTGCAGGCGATCATTTAGTTTGTTCCATTCTTTCAAAAGACATTACCTGAAGGAACATAATGTGAAGTCGAATAATAGCGCACTCTCTACAAATATAAAAGAGCATGAGTGGTTAAGTCCGGTAAACACAGCTCAAATCACAGACCATCATATCACAGTGATAGATCGGATCTACCGAGCGTGGAAATTTCATTTGCAGCTTTCGTATCATCCCTCTATGCAAATGTAAAATTACCCCGTAATGCAATACAAAATGTATTTAATGGTTTACAAGACTTTCTCAAATATTCACTTACCACAAGTGTCAAAAATTGTGTTGAGGAAATGTCGAAGACTGGCGTTGTCACACCACACCTTTCAGAACATCTAAGTGAAATTCTATTAATAACTTCTCCCTTAACAGCTTTCTCTACAGAAGATAATAGGTTACAATATTTTGCAAAGTTGGGATCTTATATTCCACCTAACTCAGTTACAATCGGTCAGAGATTGGAGCCCGTGAGGAATGGTAATGATATGAGAATGATGACCGTGAAGTGTGTAAAGCACTTTATACCCCTTAGACACGTTCTGAAGCGTTTTTTTCGCCCTCGATAACGTTCTTTCAGAAACATTACAGTACATGAATAGTCCATTCTAACAGTCTTATGTAGTCGAAAATTTTATTCAGGGAACGTTTTGGAGAAACCGAAGGGATAAGCGTGCAGGTCGCATTGTCTTTCCTTTGTTCTTATCGTATGACGATTATGAAACCGGAAAAACCTCTTGGCAGTTCCTCCGGTGTCCACAAAGTAGGTGCGGTGTATGTGTCTGTTCCATGTCTTCCCCCTTTAAGAACTTCAGTTCTTTCAAACATTTTCTTTGTTTTGCTCTTTCATTCTGATGATAGGACACAGTTTGGCAACAGTGCTGTTTTTCAACCATTAATAGATGAGTTGAATTACTTTGGGACTGTAGGGGTATTTGTTGACATTCCCGAATTTACAGGTAATATATATTTCGAACTAGCACGTATTCTTGGTGATAATCTTGGTCTACACTCAATGACAGGGTTTATTGAAAGTTTCTCAGCAAATTTTGTTTGTAGAGTGTGCAAGGTGAGAAAGAAAATTCTTCAAGTTCAGTGTTACGAGAATAAATCATTATTACGAAACGAAAAAGTTATGAAGATTATTTACAAACGAACGATGCCGCATTGACAGGCATTAAAAAGAAGTGTGTCTGTCTTAAAGTAGAAAGTTTTCATTTATTTGATCAGATAGGGGTAGATGTGATGCATGAATTGATAGAGGGAGTTGCGAAATACATTATAGCTTTCCTATTACGTGAGTATATTCGAACATATAGACTATTCACACTGTCTACTTTCAATAATAGAATTGAAGCCTGTAACTGTGGACCTGATAATAAAAATAAGCCATGCCCTGTTAATTTGGAACAGTTATTGAATTGCAATCTCCATTACACAGCATCAGAGATGTTGACACGTTTACGTTTTTTCGGGTTGTTTGTCGGAGAGTGTGTTCCTAGAGAAAATGAGCTCTGGCGGATGTACATAACTTTGATGAAAATAATTAACATATTATTATGTCGCATTATTATTCCTGGTACAGAGGAATTATTACAGACGTTGGTAGCTGAGCTAAATGAATTGTACATGATACTCACAAAGGAAAAACTGAAACCTAAATTCCATAATCTCGTTCACTATCATTCTGCTCTTCTGAAATATGGTTCCCTTGTTAATATATCGTCAATAAGGTACGAAGCTAAGCCCAAAAACTCGAAAATGCCTGCTAGAGCGTCTAATAATAGAAAAAATCTAACAAAAACATTGACAATAAGTCATCAATTACAGTTGAATAATGTCTTTCTTACGGGTAAGTTAAGAGATGTTCTTTCCATAGGACCAAGTCTACATAATGCCCTCCGAAAGAAGGCGTGTTCTATTCAATTTACAGTTAAATCTTGAAAAGAAATTGTCAAAATTGAAGTGGGTAGAAATGTCATCTGATCGTTACGCAAAGGGAACTGTTCTTGCACTAAACGTATCTGATTATGGATATTTAATTAACTTCTTTATTGTTGATAGAATATATTTGTATGATTCCGCGCGCGTAATCCTATCCGGTGTGAAGATTAATGCTTTGTGCTTTGATGAAAATTATTATGCTTACGAAGTAGATATCTCTTTGTATAGTGAACGGGTATATCGCTTTTATGACCACCTTATCTCCCCAATACCAAAAGCAAAAATTGCTCATATGAACGGTAAGCATGTGATACTTCGCTGTCACTTGTAATTGCGGAAGGAAATATTTACCATATATATGTATTAGGTACACGCCATTTGCCTTGTGCGTGGAGATACGTACATTAACATAGTGTTAAAAGTGAAAAGAATGCGTGTGATCCACATTCAGTATGTAGAAAATTAGTAGTGATCCACCTTAAAATAAGAGGTGAAAAACAATCCATTTGTAACGTGCACATTGTATATTACAGTTATTTGTAAATGTATCTAACTGTACACGGTACAATCACAGTGATTTACATAAGAGGCATTGAAAACAGTTCCTTCCGCCAATAGATGGCAGCAAAATCTCCGGTACATCTAACAAATGTCATCCAAGAAAAATGGGAAAGCTGAGAGCTGATTATATTCCCAACGTTATATCATTGATAAGGAAAGCTGTATTTCCACTACACTGAATCAAAAATTACCAAAAAAACGTTTTCGTAGACTTCTCTCTTAATGTTTAGTTTCATCTTTTTTTTTTTTTTAAGCATGCTTTTTCCATTTTTCGTTTTAATTCTCTCTTCAAAATATATCAACCTGAAGAGAAACAGAGGTCTTTGCAAATGTTATTTGGTTATGTAATGCTTCAGGGTGGTGAGTATATATCTTCATCTTTTAATGATAGAAGTCTGTTCATCATAGACTTCAACCTTTCTTCGAAGGAGCTTTGCAATATTTCATAGGGATAATTTAAATAAAGTTAGTCATTGTTGAAACAATAACACACTGAATTAATCAAGCAAATTTAACAACGAAGAAAATTCAACAATAGCAAGTCGACAAAATTAAGCCCTTTAAAGAATTTTACTCAAGTTCCTTCATTAAAAAACAAAAAATTAACCACAGTGAAGGAGTTGAGTAATTCAACAAGTCCCGTAAATGGATAATGATGCAAAATTTGGACTCTATGATGAAATTTGTAAGATATACGCTTGTTTAAAATGTTAGGGGCAAACACGTTATGAAAGGTGTGCAGATTCTACTGCGATGTATTGGCGGAGGCAACCACTTTTGAGCCTTCTTAATATTATGGTACAAACATTTTTCACTGTAACGCCTCATATGTTCTCACGAGGATATAAAATATTACATTAGGAATTCAGTACAGCACAGTGGTAGTTCTGATTAACAAATAGCTCGTGGTTTCTGTATTTTGGGTACATTTTAATAAATTATGTGGTATAATTATAACATACCTTTCTATTTTACATAGTAATGCAATATTATTTCTTTAAAATTTAAATGGTGTCATCATCTGAACTGTGTTCACATGCAGGTTCATATTTTAAAGTTCTCTACACCTTTGTATGATTATAGGGCGGCCAAAAAGTATGTAAACATTCTAATTAAGATAAAATAATTGAATAACATAGCAGCACGTTTGATTTAAATCTAAACAACAAACAAACATGTAACGGTTTCGCCAACTAACTTTGGCTTCGTCAGACACACTGAATTACAGAGATAATAGCACTTCTACCGAGACAGCCATCTTGTTCCTGATTGGCTCAGTGCCAGCCAATCCTGTAACGACACGACAAAAATTAATAATGATAATATTCACTGAATCACTTGTCCTACTACCTTTAAGGAGGCATTCGCCTCGCCATTCACGTATTTTTTTTCATAATGAAAACATATTTTTTAGTACTTCTAGCTGCAAGTAAGAAGGTACATAATCTAATGAATTTTGTGATTGATTTTTTTTTTTTAAAAATAAGCTAATTAATTACTGATAATTACTAATTTTACTTTTTATTTCAGCCCAACGAAGGAAATTCGAACAACCAACCCTGCAGAAAATGATTAACTTATACTCTTACTGTATGTCATAAAGTAATTTGCAAATCATCACTTACAAACAATCGTCTAATATTTAATATTTAATTGAATTATAACTGGCTTGATAATTGATCAAGTAATTGAAAACAAAAAAATATAAAGTGATTGCTTGTAAATGAAGTTTTGCAATTTTTTTCATTACATACAGGAAAAGTAACTTAATAATTTTCTGCAGGGTGTGTTTTATGATTTCCTTCGTTGGGCTCAAAAGTAAAATGTAAAATTAGTAATTACTTAGTGATTTTCTGGTAATTAATTAGCATATTTTTAAAATTTTCAATTGCAACATTCATGATCTTATGTACCTTCTCACTTGCAACTACAAATTGTAGAAAAATGTTTTAATTACGGAAAAAGAAAGAATCAAAATGGCGTGTCAAATGCCCTCTTTAAGCATACATTTCCAAAGGATTTTTTCCTTTCAGTTTATTTTCTATTTTTAAAGCAAAACAAAGAAATAATAAATAAATAATGTATTTATTTATTGTTTTAGTTTTATGTTAGTTGTTTTTATTTTTTTAATTGTTTATCAGTTTAACTTTAAAAATCAAACAAATCTACTGAAAGGAAAAAATGCTTTGGAAATTTATGCTTAAAAGTAGTAAGACAAGAGATTCAGTGAATATTGTCTTTGTTAATTTTTGTCGTCTCGTTACGGGATTGGTTAGCAGTGAGCCAATCAGGAACAAGATGGCTGTCTCGGCAGAAGTGCTATTATCTCTGTAATTCAGTGTGTCAAGCCAAAGTTAATTGGCGCAACCGTTATACGTTTGTTAGTTGTTTAGATTTTAAAAAAACTTATTGCTACGTTAATCAATTATTTATCTTAAGTCGCTATATATCAATATATAAGGAAAGCTTTGATATGCAAAGCATTTAATGTATTAAAAGCTTCACAACATATCCAAAGTAACAAGGTTACAAATGGGGCTCGGCAAAATGAGGATACATCAGAATGGCGTCCTCCATCTTGAATCTCATGAATTAAAAAGAACAACAATGAAAACCATGTGATGTGCCGTTTCAGTAGCAAATCTGTCCTGACATAAAATGGATGGATGTAAAAACAAATGAATGTATTTACTACATCGGATTTTTTTTTTTAATATGTAAGTTTCAGTTCAGTATAAGAGCCCAATCTTAAGACCCTGGCGTAATAAAGATTCTTACAAAAAATTACAATTTTTCTTTTGCTTGTTTTTCGTAAGTGAAATCAGATAATGGAATGTAACGTACCACAACCGTATCAATACATAATGTTGTTGTACACCAGAAGAGATGAAGCTGAAGCACTTTCAGTGTTATCATCCCTAGATATTATAGAGTTGCCGGAATAACAAATTTCCCACAAATCTAAATTAAGGTAACGATTAGAAGAATAAACTCGACGACGTTTGATTACATATCTTGCCCTGGTTTTCTCTTAACTACTTTTTAAATAATACTTGTATTTAGTTTGTAATAGAACATAAATTTCATACACAGTTACGTAATAAAATTAAGTAATATTATTTAAAAAAGAATTTCACAGAAAACCAAGACAACATGATATGTAATTAAACGCGTTGAGATCATTCTTCCATTCGCTGCCTTAAATTTCATTTTTGGTAAATTGTTATTTTGGCAACAATGAAAGTGCTACTGATTCATCTCTTCTGGTGTAGAACAACATTATCTATGTGGTAAGTTACATTTCATTATATCGTTTCACTTACAAAAAAAACACAGAAAATAATTTTTATGTTAATCCAAATGAAGAAACTTCGGCGAAGAAGAGCCAAACTCCGTTCGATACATTTTTAGGATGAAAAATGTAGCATTTTAAAAATCATTATATTCCCATGGAAGGAAATGGCAAACCACCATGGGCTCACCTTGCCGAGGGACCTTCGGGTTAAAGACCTGTCTTCGGGCAGAACACTACATCATCATTTCAAACAAGAACCAAAATATCAGATTTAATTTCACGCTCTAGAGTTCTCAAAGATTGTTTGGATTACTGAATTGATTTTTGAACTGTAATACAAAACGAATGAATAAAATACATGAAGTACAAAAAAAAAATTAAACTTTTGTATGATTGTTAGTACGTCAGGCTATTAACTACACGGAAGTAATTCACGTGTAAACTCCGCGTGCTGCTCCTTACCTCAGAGCCTCGCAACCGAATGGTATATACGCCTCACCCTATGCTACATTTGCAAATTCACAGCCAGTAGCGGTAACCTGTCACTATTGCTGCCGGCAGACCTGTCAACCAAAATATTGATTACATGGTACTTTTGAATTTTAACTATTTCACTGCTTCTTATAATGTTAGATCCACAGATGTTGACCAACAAGATGGTTTTCGTTTATAATTAATGATTGTGTTCAAATGTGTACTAGTACACGTTCATTGTATCAATCAAACAATTTATTACAATTCTTTTTCCATACAGTGCGTGAATCGTTCATTAACATAGAGCTCTTATCTTTACGTTCATACTCTATAAAGGGCAACTTAGAAATTTCTAAGAGAATGCAATGTATGTAATAGTTCTTTTGTGAATAAGATTTTAGATTAGATAAACAAATGTTAAGCGTATTATTGATCAGTGTAGATAAAAATCTGTAATTCATATATTTAAAGATTTTTTTGTTATCTGTAAGCAATAATGATTATTAAACGAATGTAGCAAATAAAGTACCTATGTATTTGCTGAAACTAAGTTAACATGGTAGAATCTGAAATAGATATTTGTATTTTTATTCATATATTTATTTACTTTGTTCAATCTAATTGTTAACATAAATGCTTTTGTTTATAAAGTACTTGTGGAATTCATTAAATAAAGTGACCTGGAACATGAACATTTGTTTCTGATTTTTCTTCAGTAAATAGTGTTAATGAGTATTTTCGTGTTGCATGAGTGTCAGAAGTTCCAAGGATGTACAATTGATGAATGCAATTTCACATTTTGATTGAGAATAAGTTACTGTTCAATTCCTTACGCATCGTCAAGAAAGGTTTCTACTAGTCTACGTAATAACCTAGCCTTGATGATTTTGCATCTCCAGAAC
>JAGDQP010060090.1:0-12266 GCA_022664845.1 Lepisma saccharinum
TTATCACTGGACACAGAAAAAAAAAAAAAAAAATGTGAATGTTCGAGACATTCTTAAAAAAAAAGAGACTAAATCCTCAAAAAAAAAAGACTTTTAGAGACAAGCTCAAGAAAAAGAGACTAAAAGTTAGAAAAGAGACTCGCGCCTATCCTTGGCTGAATGAGTGTAACATCACGCAGACACAGATATATCTAAAAAAAACTGGAATCCTCCGTACTCACGATTAGCAAACAGTGACTAGTTAAGCAATAAACTGGCCTGTCTTTTGACAAATGGTGTACATTAAAATAATGACATCTTTAAACACGTATTATTATGTCCACAAATAAATAGGTTTCTTTCGCAAATTGCTGCGATTAGTAATACTTCAAGGAACTTTTGTTCACGTTCTATCAATACGTCGTAAAACCAGCCTTTCAAATTAGCCATATCTATAGCATACCAAACATGGATACAACAGAAATTTCGTTCTAAACTTTTCATGCAAGTCTTGCAATATCGACTGGAACTACTACTTTAGCCTACTGTAATGCCCAGTCGAATTCGGTGCTCGAGAACAATGTGATCAGTTTATGAACACTCTATACTTCTGTTTACAAGTGTTAGTAACAAATCAGCAACTTAATACATTGTTTTGTAATTACGAAATCGCATTACAGTGGAAATAAGATACACTCCTGACTGCCTATAACAGCCCAGTAACGTCATCTATCTACCTAGATAAGACAAAACAATCTGAAAAAAGCACAGAAGTATTGGTCACTATTCTTGCAGGCAATCGAATCCAGGACTGACAATTGCCGGTTAGATGATATATCAATTAAGCTACCAGGCAACACGACTAAATTCTGTATACATGATGTGTTTCTCTAGCCTCAGCTGCACCAAGCATAGTCTGCTGGTATAGAAAGCCGAGGTATTTCACTTTTTGTTACCATTAAGCCACACAGTAATGTTCGAACTAAACCAGGAAATTTGTAAGACATTTTACGTTGATTAGACAATATATTGGAAAAGTGGTAACATTACCGTGGACCTCAAACAAAATACTAACTCTGAATAAAGCTGTATGCTTGAACTTATGAACTAAATGTGCATGAATTCTCTTTTTGTTATTGTAATATGCTACAAACATAAATGTCCATAAACTGAAGGTGTAACGTACCCGTAAGCTCTCTACTGTAAATTTGGCTATTAGTTGAATGGCCTCTGGATAGTTTTCTACCATGACTAGTTCACCAAGTTGATAATTCGATTTCAGTCGTGCCAATAAACGGCAAAATTCATGATAGTTGCTCGGATCACTCAAACCCTGCAATATAAAAACAAGTTTTAAAGCTCACTTACAACTAGTTCCTACGTTATTAAATCAATTTAATAGGTGAGTTCATTACATAAAGTAACTTACACGCTCTAGCATAAATGCAGAATAATCCTTTTTAGAACTATTTCACTATTACTAACAAGAGCGTATTGTGTGTCAGAGTAATACATTTCAGCAAGCAGTAACGTGGGATTAATGCTTCGAATGCATCAAGGTATCGCACCTGACTCTTACTTAATTTTTAGAAACACTATTCCTAGCACAACGAAAAGGTGTAACAGTTCATAGAAGTAAGCCAGTTGTTTTAGTCTGATTCGCATACTGTCAAATTGAAAGTACAGTGTACTGGAATATACTGTAACTTGAACCTACAAGTTTCATGCCTCTATCACGTATGAATCTGACAGTTCATACAGTTGTTCTAACAATCTGCATTTCATAACGATACATAGCCCTGAGCCAAAGATGTCTAAAGCCCAAAGTTAAATTCAATTCAATTCGTATCACAACATATCCACAAAAGTTACTGTCAAGAAAGCAAAAGTATTACAAGTACTTGTCTCTAGCCGCTAGTACTTAAATACTCACACTGGAATAATTAATACGTGTCATTTACTCAATGTAAATACTTTGGCACTGGCAGCTAATCTTAAGTACCCGTAATGCACTTACTTTCTTAGCAACCATTTGCGGACTCTTTGAAATTTGATGTAACTCGACGTATCACTCTCATATTTATGCGGATTGACAGTAATGTAAGCATTGTTTGAAAATAAATCCCCATTCCACACACGCAATGAAATACGAAGAATAAAACAAACTTGTACAAGAAAACATGAACTGAATTACCTGAGGATTCTGAAGAATGTGTTTAACACCACTGACCAGCTGTGTGAGAAATTTCGCTCTCTCAGCATTGCTAAATAAGGACCGACGAACTGACGCGATTTGAACTAAACATGACAATGCCTGTAAAATTGAAGAGGAAGAAACATTAGAAAAGGAAATAAACACATTACGATTATTATTAAAATTTTAATCACATTCTGTAAGGAAATGCGCCATACAAATATACGGGAATTTTTCTAATATCGCCATCTAGAAAGAAATTTAAACCTGCAAAGGAACCATTAATCAACAATACCAATCAGAACACAACCTTATCATTGGCAGAAGACTTGAAAGTGAAAAAAGATATAAAAGAAATTTTCTGACCGCGAAAATAAAAATAGTTTCAACTAAGTTCAGTACACCATTTGGAATTTCCTTCCTTACTGACTCACCAAAAGAAATATTAGGTACTGTACACCTGAGCACAACAGGTTACTTTTAATATTTTTCTTTACAAACACTGTTAAGAAAATCTGCAGTGCTATTTGCAAGTAACGGCTGCTTTTCCCTTAACGATTACTTAATTTCTTGGTTAGTAATGTACTATTTATTTTCTTCAATTCAGAAGTTAGATATAAGAACATTCAGATATTAAGTTATCTTATTACAAGAACTGGCATTGTAAAACAATAAAAACAATGAACGGTTGTGCCAGTTCTTGTGCTGTTAATTAGAAGCGTGCGTATAAATCGTAATTTTCCACCACCTGACATTGATTCAACGAATTCTTAAAAACTCTACACTTATACTTGACAAATCGCAAAGCTTTCGAATTGTATGAATTAATCCTGCAGCTACTGCACAAAAGAGTGAATAGAAGATGTCCGAGAAATCTAGCGGTACAGAAAGAAGAAGAATGGTCTTCTAACTCTGCTCATTGGAATTCTCATTTATCAGTGAAAATGTCCTTCAGTTATCAGTCCTCATTTAAGTTATGGACTAGAAAGGCATCTATAGCCTAAGCTCGTCACAAATCTGAGGCATGACGTTCTTCGGCACGCATTCTTCCGGAAAAAGAAACGAAGAAGGTAGTAGCCAAGGCTTTGTTCTAGACACCATTCCAAAAATTCGCAGTGAAACAAAGGAAAACCCTGCAAAACCTTAGTTGGAATGGCCTTGATAAAGATAAAATGAATTTTATGAACAGCACTATGGCTTACGCCCGTCCCGAGCAGGACTAGAATTGATTCGGAGTCCGCGACCTTAGTCACTACACCACAGAGACTACATATTCAAAACAGCGTTAATAAAGGAGTGCGAATCCAAAAATTCATCGCAAATTTTGAAGCTCTGAATAAAGTGGTTTAATTTTGTAAGAATTGAAACATGTTGCCACTAATACTTGAATACAGCTCTCTTCATTACATTGGTTTGAGGCGTTACTTTTTACTACGTGTAGGAGAATTTCTTGAGTTACAACAAATGCAAATCAATTCATGCACTCTAATATGCACAGCAAACTGAACCTTTGACAAGTGTATATTCTAGCCTTACTAATAAAGAGAACATGCTTCTAAGTTCAGTATTTATTACCATAGAACATCCATAGATATTCAAGTACCGGTAAATCCTACTTCAGGCACACAAGATTAAACCTCTTTGTATCATACATATTTTGCCCAGATACAAATAATCCTGTGTAGAAATCATAGATGATCTTTCCACAATACAATGTCATCACAATAATACATTCACGACATTGTTGATTTCGTCCATAGATACAGTACAATGCTTGGATCAATCGTACCTATAGTTTGACGTGCTAACATGGACTAATCCCCAAGTTCCATTTCCCGTGCAATTCCAAGTTTCCATGGGATGCCCCATACATTTTACTGTAAAAACCCCGAAGAGAACTCTCCTGTCGGTGACCCAAACAAATTACCTCAAACAATTTCGACGTTTTTATCTTTAATAACGATTTTTACCAACGTCAGAAAAAACAACGTATGTTCAACCAAAACTGACACGAAAGAAAACCAGCGTTCGGGAACTGGAATACACTTCACTAAAAGCAGTGTTTGCCGAAGTGTGCTTGAAAACGTTTCGTAAGTAGCGTTTGGTCCACAAAACCAGATTACTGGTGCTGGCAGCCGTCCACCAGTTTCTGTAGACGTGTTGAGTCAGAAATCAAAGGTTCAACATTGGAGAATAGTGGTCGGGTTCATCTATTCGGGAACAAGCGGTACGATATGATTCTGCAGGAAGTAGATGGATTTATGGCGTAGTAAGAACTAAACTTTTACGTTATCGGACCAGAATATGTAGTTGTTCCCGTACTTTGCTTGTAAGAACGGCAGCAATCTCTTTTGCAGCCACCTATTAATATACTTGTCAACGTTAATGGCGTTGTGACTCCCGCGATGTACGGTTAAGAGAGAGAAACCCGTTTGGAGCCGGCAATCTACACCATGACCTTTGGTGGAAATTTCTAAGTCTGAACATATTTGACCTCTGCAGGCGTCGTGCTCACATTTGACGAATAGAAGTGACCAAGTTAAACTTGCTGACAGTGGAGATTAGTCACGCAGAACAACGGTTTAGCCTTGAAAACGTCGACTCAATATACTGCGTTGCCTTTGGACCACTTGTTCTTGCTCCATGGTGTACTTTTGGTGCCCTTACCTTGATATCGGTCTTCGTTTTCAAGGTGCGAGGAACAGTTGAGGGTATGCAGTTATCCCCTACCTTCACACGACACGAAGGCAGCAGCGTCTGCGCGGTGAGGATTGAGGAACGACCTGCGACAAGGTGTCAAATTTGGTAGAACACATGTTAATAACGAATGAAAAATAACTATTTCATACTTACCAAAGGAGACAACGTATTTGGTAAGGAATGATAGAGATCAAAAAACAGCTGTAACGTGAGAAAATCGAGGAATGCAGGTCTCCAACTGGTTGGAATCTGTACTGTACACAAATCGTCAGAAGATTCATCGGTAGATGTTCCTATGAAGTCAAATGTCAAACAGTTGTGAGCCAACCTCAACAACTGAGTCATTAAGCCATGCTAAAATAAACAAACATGTATAATTAATATATGCACACAAAATAAACAAAAAAATAGGATAAATTTATATATAAATTCCAGTGATGATATACTGCTTGAAACTCCGTATAAAAGTTAGACAGCCATTTCCATACAAAATAAAACCAGTTTTAACAAAAAGATGTGTACTCTTTACTGTCTTTCTAATTTTAGATACATTCATATAAATACTCCGATCAACTAGCTTGACAAAGCATCCAGTTTGAGAAGATACTTCATTATTATGATCTACAGTGTACATAACACGAAGCTAATACGAAAGTTTCAAATTGAAATAAAAAATACTCTAAGATGCAATGTGGATATAACTATGTTGAAGCCTTGTATCCATATTAAAGCGTTGGTTAATGTGTTATATGAATAAGGTGTTCGTAGAAGCCTTGTCATCCTATTTTACTTAACTCCAATTTCGAATTTACATATAGCTACATCAGTAAAATATTCTATTATATCACATACGAACATTAAAGGCAGAGCACACAGTGTCTATAAACAACGAACTGTGGTTTAGATAAGTATCTGACAGACGATATTTTGCAACCTCCAAAGATGATTTGTAGAAATACTTCTCAACAAGATCAGTCACGTAATCTTTCTGGCCTGCGACAAAGTTGCCTAAACTAAAGGCTATAAATAAATTCAAAATTTAAAAGGTAATCTTTCTCTGACCTGTTCATAGTAAATTTCCATTTTAAAAACATGAATGTACGCAACCAAACAATTAATAGTTTATACGGAGCAAGGTTTCTTATCAACAGTCCTGACACTCAGCAACTTAATTTCTTAGCGCAAGGGATGTCGGATCCATGCAGATACTGCATATGCATTTAACCAGACCGTTATTAAGTTGTTCTGGAACCATTATAATGAGTAATGGCATTTACCTAAGTGAATAAAGCTGTAAAAGTATCAGAACTAACTTATCTTTGCAAAGGCCACTCGTCATCAGAACAGCATTAGCTTAAATATTACCAACCGATTACTTTCTTTAGAAACTTCGATGATTAGTTAAGCTGAAGAACACTTTATATTAAGTAGTAGTTAACCTTATTACTTACCTGACCTTCATCATTGAAATTCAGACTCTTGCAATTCTCTAAAGCTGTTCTCAGCAACGTACAAGATAATCTGAATATCTCGAACAGCTGAGTATCACGGAATGAAGAAGCAATTTTTCGATGCTTGGTCAGTGAACGATTTGCATCCGCTTCTGAAATCTGGTTCATTTCGCATGTCAACTGGGACAGAAGCTGAACACCTATCATACAATGTTCGACAGAGCCCTAATGAAAAGGACAAAAAATTATCAAAACACCAAGAATATCAGTAAGTTCAATTATTTAATTAAAACTTAAATACAACAGGGAACTTAGTGGCAATGTGAAACAACAATGATGGTACAATTAATGAAGGTATTTACGTGAATATGAATATACGAAGCAAAAATATTGACATTCATTATAGCAGACTGTGCCTGACTAATTCTCAATTTCTTTTCCTCTTCTTCGCTCTCACCCCATACAAAAATTCAATTTATGTCGATCTGGAGACTACACAATGTTATTCATTACAATCTTTATGACGTCCTATCGTTCTATTCCCGTAAGTATATTCACTTCTTTGCCTCTTCAGCTATTGACACTTCCAATTGTAGTACACTAGCACTTGTGTATTATTGGAAGAATACAGTTTAGTAATATTTGGTAAGATCTTCTACAGGAAACAGAACTCTATTATAAAGAAAAATGTTAGGAACTGGTTTGTTCTGTCAACGGACTATAATGTAGTCAGCCTCCTGTGTGGCCTACTCGGTAGCGCGCTCGACCACAACGCGAGCGGTCCCGGGTTCAATTTTCGGCTCAAATTTCAGGGTTGACCCAGCATCGGGAGGACAATTGGGGAGCTACCTGAATAAAAGTACCCGACTGTCGTCACGAAAGTCATACACGGCTACAATCTGGCGTTCAATAAGGTAAAACAGTTTCACATCCTGGAAACCAGTAGTAATTATACAATATAGATGAATGCATACGGCTACATTTTTATTAGTAATCTTCAGCAAAACGTAATTTGGACAGAACGCATTTATTTAATGGACATTATATAAAATGATCGTTGTGATACACTTATCACCAGCATCCTTTGAGTGATAATGTTCGTGATGATTTAATTAATACAATTTCTACAATCTCGATCCGCATCTGCTTCCAAAATCTGCAAATGTTGGAGGGATGAGTTTCCTCGGTGGACAAGTTCCCGAAGACACAAATGGGGAAGATATCGGTCAGGACTGATTTTCTTGGTATCATTCCATAATTCACTTGGTGGGACAGAAAATCCCTGGAAAACCTCAGTAAGGATGAGCGGGACTCACACTCGTACTGCCTCCCCAGTAATTTTCCAAAGTTACGGCCCAATTGCTAATTGTTGAAAGCTTCTGAAACTAAACGTCTTCTTTAAAGTGATATTTCGTTAGTGTTATCTGCCTTCCTGTTAAAAACTTAATAAGAGTTTAGTTCTTGTTTCTCTTTCACGTTTTTCTATACTACAGGTAAAATTCTTTTACAACGAACGTCATTACAACGAAATTTCCGTTAGAACGAAACTTTTCGAAATCCCCGCCGAAAACTCAATTGACTCTGTTAAAATAATACTCATTACACTGAACGTCGTTATAACGCACGTGTTTTCCGAGTACAGCATGCATATAATATCTCCTTTACAAATCTGATGTTATTAAACCGCAAACGCGAGACATTTTTAGTTTGTCTTCGTGAACACAAGAATACGCTACCTGTGTTTGATTATATATAAATAAATACTGTATACTGTAAGTAAAATAAAGTATGATGATGTTCGTATAAATACTTTCTAACACGCAATAAGTACCCGATACGCATAATACTGTAGGAAAACTTGAAAATCTAAGAGACCCTATATCCATGTTTTCCACAACAATGTTCACTACAACAAATTTTCGTTACAACGAAATAAAATCGCGAGTCCTGTAAAATTCGTTACAACAGGATTTTACCTGTACTTGCTATAACTATGAATCAACTCTTTCAAATATTCTGTTCACAAGATACATTTTGAAAACACCAAAGTGATTTACGTTTGCTGGTATTATACAGAAAAAGTCGTACCACTAAAGTCAACTATCAAATGCACAAATTACACTTATAAATTGTCTTTTATATTTCTGTTTATCTCGGAGGTTTTTGAATATTTATTCTGCTTCAAACTGGTGATTGCAAGGGTCCCCCTCAGTACGGATTACAAACAAGTTTTAAATTCGCGAAAGAAAATTTACAGTTTATTTTCAACTGCTTTTTCCAGGCCTAGCACAGGACTCAATACATGAAATATATGCAAATACTCCCCGAAAAAAATCTTACCTGCAAAAATTTTGTTATATCACTGACAACATTCCTGAAGACAAATTCATCTTTATCGCTGTCGAACCATCCAAGTTTAGTGATTCTTGCAAACAACGTTACGAGCGCCTGGATTACAAAATTTGCAAGTTTGGGTCGAGTAGCTAGATAATTTAATGCATAATTCCCTGTAAATATAAACCATGGATTAATAACTGTCTTCAGTATTTGTATAATAAATATAAACGAAGAATACATACAACGTTTGTCCCAAAAGTTTCCGCACTGAATTTTTAACGCAGGAACCGTTCGAAACAACGGCTACGAAATACTGAAGGGTCCACAGGCAAACTAGTTTACGTGCTTCTAATAGTCCTTGCAGAATGGAGGAGCGACAAAGGTGCATGCAAGTTATTTACGCTCAACTTTCGTCAAGATGGAGGTCTATCTTCTGTATGAAGACAGGTAAAAAAAACACTCCGAAAACAGGGCAACTGCTCCAAATGGCGTATGGAGACGAAGTCCTAAGACACCCCATCTCAATTTTTCAAAATACCACTTGTATTATTAATTTTACAGTTATATGATTATGCAATATCGTCGATATCTTACGAAGCGACGACACTGCCACCTAGCAAACCTTACAAAGGCTCGCACCACGCCACGGCATGTACAACTACCAATGAATGCCCTTTTCAGTAAAGAGGTCAATTTACAAAAAAAAAAAAAATATATCGATTTGTTTACTATCTTACTGATAATTGTTATTTTCTCACGTGTAATTGTTTTGATTGTGGTCCTAGTGAGAAATCCTGCCCTTGAAGGTGGCACTTCATCCTAACCGAAGACCTGAAGAAACGAAATGCGAAAATGGTTCCTCGGATACTCACTTCTTAGCAAATTACTGAACGAATCCAGATTTACACCCAACTTCAGAAAACGGCCCATCAGAGACTTTTAGTTTATTTCCCTATCTAAAATGGTTCACGAAAGGCAAACATTTCGACAATGCAGGTGACATCAAACGGGTTGTTCATACGCAACCTAACTCCATTACGGAAGAGGACTAACAGAGCTCCTTTGAGAACCTTCAACACCGTCAAAACTACTATATCAATGCGCAAGAAGACTATTCCGAGGGCACAACCTAACACGTTTTATTCTTGAATCTCACTCTACAGGAAAAACAAATCAGTACGGTAACTTTTAGGACAAAGGTTATACAAATTATTCATTGCATTACGAAAAAATTACCGAACTGCATATATAGAAATCGAATAGTCTTCCTTGAGTATATTGTTTGTTACAAAATTTTCAACTTGCTAACCAGAAGGCATTGCTTTGGTATGAGCTAAAATATTTCATTTGAGGCTATTTGGTTACAGAAATAAACAGTATTAATATACCATCTACGACAATTAGTAAGAGAAAATAGGAGAATTACGGGGGTTCTTATAGTGCTGTAATTATTAAGCAGGTAATGGTTGTATTGATTATTAGTGTGAGTCTTATGAAACGGGGATAGGTTAATTTCTCTGTATATCAACTGCATGAATTCTCAAGTCTTTCCATTAAACTCTGATGTTAGCTGGTTAATTCAATATATTCTTAACAATAGCGACAATATTTACAAGAAATTAAGAGAAAGTGCCACATTAAGACCAAAATAAAACCCAATTTCACCACTACTGTACCACTAATTCCAAACCAGAAATAGCACTCTTATTTAACTTAAATGCAAAAAGAACATAAAAAAGATACATGACTGTGTGTGTATCCTAATGACATTTTTTTTTCTTCCATTTATAAACTTATAGCAGCTAGTGAGAGGAAAAAATAAATAACCATGTGATACTCACGAATGTCTATTCGTTGCTGAAGACTCAGACCCTGTGCACTTCTAGAAACAAGTTTGGTTAAAGTAGTCGCTGCAAGCAGCTGGGCATAACATGAATCGCCTCGATCCAACAGAAGCTGGCATTTGGAGAGTGTGTCCGGTGCATTTTGGAAGCCAACAAGAGCCTTTTCGGCTTCGGCACGTTGCGCGGAATCTCGAGACTCATACAGCTGCTTACACAGTAACTCCAACTGCCTCACCTCCTGCAGGAAACCAATACAAGTTTACATTAATAATAAACAAGCACAGATGTCAATTGCGTTAAATTCGTGATCTACCGAAGAGAAAGCAATGCCCCATTTACGCCTTTCCAACGTAAATGGATGAATAGGTTACGAACTCAGCTACTATCTACAATGATCTACACAACGAATTCCACAGTACCCCCTTCTCGTTTTTATAAAGCAACGAATGTCATCAAGAAGATGAGAAATATTATCTTCACGTACATGCATTGTTATCTTAGTTACATAAACAAAATAAGTAGGCTACTTAGGTAAATAATATTGTCAACTACGGTATTCAAAATTATAACACTAGGGCTAATGGATTCTAAATTTCGGCGCTACACATGGGTCAATCCTCGGGTACTGAAGAAAAAGGAAAAAGTATTTACAAGGCACGAAGGGTTTGGGTGCGATCGCGCCAAATCTAAACAGTTTCCGAACCTGGCTAAATGTTTTCAATATGGCGTCCACAAGTATAACATCTGGCCTCATGTCCTTAATTTACAATTTATGGGCTGGAGAGGCGGCTATGACCTAAACTCGGCGCAAGTTTTTAGTGTTGACGTACCTCAGCGCGCACTTTATACGGGGAAGGATAGCCACAGCTTTGGTTTAGGCACCATCCCTGTATTCGCTTGATGAAACTAAAGAAAACATCAGTTAGAATAGCCGACAGCACGACTCGAACCTGAGTGATCATTCGAAGTCTGACCAGTAGATCACGAGGTTGGGTATATGTGTTCCATTTGTATCTTCCATCATTATTTAACGTTGGTGACAGAATAATTTCTTAAATTAACCCTTTCTTGTTTCAGTATTGTTCTTCTCATCAGAAATCTATAATGCTCTCTTTTCTAAATCTAAATTTTTGTCAAAATCCCGTACAAATCAAATCTACTAATAACCATACGAAAGACGATATTCCACTACTACAGTTTATAGTCACGGAAAAAGTATTCAATCAATATATTCTAAACTTCGGATTCATATGAACATCAGTAATTTCTGCCACCTTACTGAAAACACGAAAATAGGATAAGCGCCTAGTAGAGTGGAGTTAGCGCTCTACATATCCTCGAGCTATGGTACAAGAAGAGGTGAGGTGGGGGGTCATCAGTCTCACGCTCGACCGCCTTTACTTCTCAAGGTGCCCAGGAGTACCAAGAACACTGCGGTACTCAATTCGATATGTGGCTGAGTGCACCTCAGTGCGCCAGGCATGGGAGCACTGAAATGTCTCCAGCGTCCTGGTAAGGATTTGAACCCCGGCTGCCAGATTCATAGTTAAACGCGCTACAGCCTGAGCCATGGCGAATCGCTTACTACAAACAAGCACCGTTTGAAAGAATTTAGGATTTGATGTAATGACAATAGACTCGCTGTTATCGTGGGGTTAGGGTAATAAGCTATCTCGTTTCCCGTGTGTCTAGGTGACTAAAAAGAGTTTGACAGAAAATGGCTTCATTTAAACCAGCTCCTTATGAAAATATGGGAAATTT
>JAGDQP010060091.1:361-12266 GCA_022664845.1 Lepisma saccharinum
CTTCACAAACATGATTTTTCTTTCTTCTCTTACGAGCAAAATCGTTTTTCTTCTCGGTAACAGCATATACAACAGGAGTTTTACATGAGGGATTGCATCATACTGTATCTTATTGTCTGGTGTTTCTGATATAAGTAATATCGTGATGGACCTCCTGTCACCATCCATTTTCATCCCTCCGTTTTCACGGTATATAAAGTATACAAGTGCTGATTGATAGACCAATCAACACCACAATTTGTATAGTCTCCTCATATGTTAAAGGAAGGCCTCAAACAATGCGATCTTTCTCTGGGGTGGTGGGTGGGCATCATGGCGGCCATCTTGAAAACAGTCATCTTGGATTTAGTGTCAGTAATTTTAAAGAAAGGATCCATATGGCATAGCGTTATATACTTGCTAATTCCCAGAAATTCTAATATGAAGTCATTTTTCATCTACGTTTATTTGTTTACGAGATAGGCGATAGGCATCTTGGAATTTGAGATTTGGCGTCCTACATGTTCTCAATGAGGCTGCCATTTGACGGTCACACAAAGAAAGCTGTTTCTCAATCCTCATGGGCCTTTCGTGACACAACGAGTTCAACGGTGGCATAGTCATTTTGCATCCACTGCTGGAGACGGTGTCAATCGTTGATTCTTTTACGATCCGCCATGGCCTTCATACGGCTCCAGATATAGAAATCAAAGGACGTGAGATCAGGTGAAAGAGAAGGCCACTCAATGAGTCCTGCTGATCGATCCAACATCCCGAAATTGGAGATCTAACCATTCTTGCACATGTACAGCGTAGTACTGAAGTGCTTCTTCTTGCTGATACAGAGCAGGAAAATCGCCTTGAGGATTCAGTAGTGAGGGGAATAGGTTCTCGCGAAGTATATTCAGCTATCTTCACCAAGTAAGTTGCCATGAATGAACACAGGTCCGACAATTTGTGTGCCCCATATCCCACTTAACTTCCACCACTTACTTTGCTGTCATCTGGCCACGATGGGTTGAAATCAAACCAAAAACGAGAGTTCCGTTTATGGATCTCACTAGGCTCACCGAGGACATAGAAAAGGGCCTCATTGTTGAGGAAGGAACACAAAGGAAGCATTGGATCCGTCTTATACTGCTCCAGATCCATCCCATTGTGCAAACTGTAACCCCCTGTCTGCGTCATCTTCACTTGGTGTTGTTGCTATTGCAGTTTATACAGATGGCACTTGTTTCCATGAAGGAGCTGTAACAAGAATCTCCGACTGGCAGCTGACATTGCCTATATCTTCGAGTACTACATTTGGGGCTTTACACAATGGTTGCCACAAATACGATTGTTGTGGTCTTGTCGGTCGTGGTCCTTGACCGTCTACTGCATTCCTTGTCATGCGTAGACACCTTCCCAATTTTCTTAAATATCTTGAGCACGGCTGCGTGTGATATTTCTGCTCTCTCTGAATGACCCGGGTTGAACTAGGCCGTAATTGCCTTGATAGTGTGACCAACACTCACCAGTGTAATCTTGACCTGTTCTTGGAGTGTTAGGGTCCTACTGGATCACCTGGAACGATAAAAAGACAAACTCAAATCCCAATTTTCAGGATCCGTATCTTACAACGAAGTAAACGTAGTTAAAAATGACTTCATACTTGAATTTCTAGGAACAAGCCTAGAAATGTCATATGGTCCTCGTTTTTACTTAAAATTCTCGACCTGAATTAAATATGGCGGCTTTAAAAATGGCGGCTATTATGTCCATCTCCCTATCAGTTTAACTCCCTCTACCCGTTTTCGTCTAACCGTGGTGCTTTTATACCTCTTGCTCCCAGAATCTTACTAAGGGCAGCTGAAACTATCAAATGACAAGAAAAATGAGGCCGGAATAAAGAAAGATATTAAATAGCATGGATCTCATTTGGAAGACTAACTTTATTTTAAGAAAAAAAAAAAAAATGCCAATGCGTCTCAAATGTAAACTCGGTGATGTTGCATGACTGAGAAACTGGAATGTGAAAACGTCTCAAGCATCGAGTACGTTACACAAGGAGCAATGGGAAGATTCATGGTAGGAATAACTTGTAGGAACAGAGGGCACATGAATAGATTCGATGTCAAACAAAGGTGGATGTGATCAGGACTGCGATGAAGATGAAGTGGAGATATACGGTAAGATATCTAGACGAAAAGATGGGAGGCGTGTTCTACATTCGATTCTCAGAGGAAAGAAGTGACCTACAAGACAACCAAATGCAAGAGAGATAGATGAAATCAAGCGTTTTCCAGAAGCAGCATGGGTAAAAACACCAGCTGACCGAGATTCGTTGAAAGAAATGTGCTGGGTCTTCATAAATTGCAGGTAAGAATCCCTCCTGGAACATGGATGTTCCTGAATTTTAGAACCATTGCACTTATATTACTGGGACAGGTCTATAGTTACTAAATGACTCACGTAAAATAAAATTTATCAATACTTTTTTTTTTTTACTAATTCACACATCTATTATGATGTCTTCAACCATCTTTATTAACTGATTTATACTCGGTATATATATATATATATATGTATGTATACAGATTACTGAACTTTTTCAGAATCCCTAATTATCACAAATTGGTAAAATGTATATTGAAACTAAGCACAAAAGCAGGGAGGAAGAAGCTTATTAGAGGAAAACCGCCAATTTAGATTTACAAAATCTAGCGAAAACCAGACAGAAATTAATGGTATTGAAGTAAGCTATGGGCCCAGAGCCTCACAGGAGACAGATCATCAAGAAGATACCATTTGCAGAAATAAAGTACTGACTGAAATGATAAGACTGACCGTCGAAAAGATAGCAGGTATTAAGAGAAGAAAACAAAGCAAAATATCTGAAGGAAACTAAACCTTTGGAGAAGAAAAGTAGAGAAATGACAGACGGAAAAAACAGCACTAGGAACATTGACTACAGAGAAAAGAGTAAAACGATAAGGAAGGAAATAAAGAAGGTTCTACGAAAGTGCAACGAAAATCTTAGGAAAACAGTCAAGGAATGTAAGTTTGAAGAAAATTAAACAGCAAAATCATGATTGTGGGGGAGGGGGCGTCAGTTAAGGGACTTGATGGGAGCATAACCAAAAATAAGGGGTAAATTATTAAAATATTTGAAAACCATTGTAGAGAACTGTGTTGCTGTGTAGTGACCTTGATCATCTGAGAGGTTTTTCTTCCTCTCGATTGTAAATGTTAACATATCGTTATCATAACACAAAACTGATTTGGAGGCCATTTGCGTTTAACCATGCATGCTAAGGTAAGATTGATTCCAGAACTGGTGAACGAATCTTACACAGGATATTGTGATGGGTAGAAGTAGAGAGGAGGGAACGAAACCGTAAAATTCTAAAATGTATAGGTGGTTCTCTCAAAGAATCACCTGAATACTGCTAACAGGAGAAAGAAGCTATTGTGGCAAAGGTGTCTCATATTGTCTTCTTTTAAAAAATCAGTTTCCTGCCTCCAAACACCTTTTTAGAATTTCTTTGTGCTTAACGAGATGGGACGTACGACATGCTGGTATGAATACTTGCAGTTAACCCGCTAATAACCGCGTTTACACAGCACATCCATTTTAAAGATCAAAGCACTTTTGACACTGAGTCACGCTTTGCGTGCAACGGAAGGAATGGGTCCAGACGGATTTAAGGAAAAATCACATCCACTAAGGTTCGCCTGTCAACCACAACTCTCAAAGCCGCTGTCATGTTACTGACAATACCTGTGATCTCCGCCCATTTACAAGTCGTTGTGACTAGATGGGGGTCATGACACACACTAGCACGTCTTACTTCAGCTAACAAAGCATTGACAGCTTTCTCAAGCACGAATTATATAGAGAGTGGGGATTCACTTTGCGATTCGATGAACACCGAACGAACGCTGTCAAGAGGGGATAGACACCATGCGAGAGAGAACATGTCTTTTTGTTCAGTCTTAGCGATCCTTCTCTGTTCAGTTTTCATTGTAACTCTTTTGCAAAGTTGTTATTATTGAGCCACAGTACAGCTCATCCATTTTTATCCTGTATTGTTGTGGAAAAACAGTAGAATAGAGTAATGGTATACAACTATAGATGTGAGAACAATGCTTTCACATTTTTACATTAGAGTCATCCTTTAGGGTGTGTTATTGTGTGAAAACGCCTTTTAGGCTATGAGTCATTTAGCTTCCTTTTGTTTATATTCATCACTATAAAGAACAATACAAAGACGCTGAGGAAACCACCGATTTCTCAATGAGCTTGTATTAACTTTAAATAAGACACAACTGAAATCACCGGAACAACTAAATCTCTTAAAATAACTAACTTTTCTATACAATTTGAATGTATTCTAATATTTGTTATAGTAAAATCAGACATTGGACGAAGAGTTATATAGACAGCGAGAAAACTAATTTCATTTTCTCAGTTCAGCTGATAAATATTCAGTTACGACACAGAAGGATTCAATACAATAGTGACTAGGTTCTATCACTACCAACATTTCCATAGGCAGCCGTTTTCTGTCCAATTAAGTATCATAAAATATCAGTAATGCAGAGAAAAACAATTTCTATATTTTAATGAAGTAACCTTTAAAGTGATTATGAAGAAAGTAATGATTAGAAGAATCTATGGAAATTGAGACCAGTAGACATGACAAAGCATTGCTCAGATTTCTTTGCTTGAATCGTATCAAATAAATATTGGTGTGTGTAGTCAGACTATTCCAGATAATTAACTAACTTGCGTAACGTAGATATGTCTTGACCCTTTGTGTAAGTGTCGTGCGCAGTGATTATGACACGTAATAGATTATCTACAGGGCAATTTTACAGTCATTATTGTATCTGCGATTTCAATTGCAAGAATATGGAGAACTGGGTTACTATGTAAGCCAATCTGAGCTATGGAAAGTTAGAAATACTCTAAATTGCGTTATGACCTGCAATGTACAAACACACTTCTTGTACAATATTTCTACACACCTAGGAAATTGTTTTATGCACTAAAAGTATAAAAATGGGAACATGAACTGTCATGAGTTCATCATATCTGTCTGAAGTATAATTTCGTACACTTGTTCACTTCTTTTGTCATTATCATAACTTTTTAATAAACATTTTTACGCGTTTCACTCAAAATATGTCCTAATAACATCAACCATACCTTTTGCATCGAACGTTTTCAGTGTTGAGCTACAAAACTGATGGATTTAAGGTGATTTTGGTAGCTCATTTCGCTCATGAGTTCTATCTCTGCTCCGTATTTCTTATTCCTTCCTAAGCTATTAGCACCGCTTACTAAAATTATAGAAACCCATTTGCTCACGTCTTTATATATTTAAAATTTACAGAAGTTATCATGAATTTACAGAAGTCATAACTTATATGATCTATGAAGAAGATGCACTTGAACTTTTTATACCAAGTATATTTTTCCAGTGTGATAAAACCAAAGCATGAATATCTTGGATAATAAATTCTAGAAGAAATAAAACTTGTTCGACTCTTAATTGTTGCATCTTTAATGTGTATTCCATAGACTGGGTTAAATTACTAGACGAAACTTGTAAATGTAGTAATGAAGATAAGCTAAATCTATGTTAGAAACATAGATAAAATATAAAATATTTCATTTAAACTATATAAAAGTAGTATATTTCTTTTATATAGTTACAAAAGTATATAACTATTAACACAATAATAACTTGCTTATCTGCTACTAATTTCGAAATATTTAGGTGAGAAGGAAAGTAGATAAATAGTTATGTTGAAAGAGTTGAACTGGACTTCTAAACTCACGGAAAACTGCTATATTCATTTAACCTTAAAGTGTCTTTAAATAAGTAGACTTTAAAATCTAGAGAATTGATTTTATTTCGTTCCATGTATAATTTTCATCCACGGTAAATATATAAAGTTTATTGATGTCAAAACGTCTACAAAATATATTATTATATGAGTAAAGAAATGTAGCACAAGGGTCATTCCATAGAATCTTCCAGGACGACATCTCAGATTTGAATGATTTTTTCCTCCTCAAGTACTATGGTTCAAGTGAGAAAGAAATGTAAAATATCGCTTTCCATTCCAGAGATATACGATGTCAAAGAAAGGTCGAAAATCATTATATCTCCTGTTCGCGACTGTCGTTTAAAATCGCAGAGTTCCATAAATAATTGTATAATTTCTGTTATGATTGTACAAATGACGTGAAATTTTGGCAGAATTACCTCAAGGGCATGTAGGGTAAGTGCCATAGTAGTCGACCGAATTTGATAGCGCCTTTACTTAAGGTTTCATTCTGACTGAATATAAACTACCACAAATCGCAAAATAGGTTCATTGTATACAATACTTCAAATATTTGGGAAAATCTTTTACTTAGCTTTAAATTAAGGTAAAATAAGGTAAAATACACAAAAATCTATAGTGCTCGACCACGCTAATTCAGTGGTTGACCTTAACTAGTTGAGTAGTCGACCACTACAAATATGAGAAAATTGTAGGCTATAGCATCTGTAAAGGAAAACAATTAATTTTCAGTATAAAAGTTTTCTAAATTGCAATATTTTTCATATTCTGAAGTTTCCAAATAAACAAATAACAGTACTCATATTCCATGTCAGGGTTTCACTAGTTGTTACGAGTACAGTAGTCGACCACGTAGAAGCACAGAGACTGACCACTCTTGGTCTCCTACTGTCTCTTTTAAAACAATAACCATTCATTTAACTTTAAATGTTTAACCATTGCTTCAGAGTTTTACAAAGCAAGAAGGGTCCACATATTTCATTATCGTCCTATTATATTCCATAGTAGTCGACTTAAATATATACTCATCTCAACAATATAGTGGTCGACCACCCCATTATATAATAAACAACGAATATCTTCAAAATGAAACATCAACCAAAATAATCTTTGACCTTTATACAGTATCACATCAAAAGTTCAAATAGCTCACTTCTCATTAGCGGGTGAAAGTAAACGCATGCTTAACTGTAATCAACATTTTCAAAAAAATTCTAAACCTAGGACTCTCCACATGAAACTGCAGAAGAGTTTATGAAAAAACGACATTCCAAACCGTGCGAAGAAAAATCCTACAAACTACAATGAAAATGAACCATAAAGCGCGTTCAGAAATACAGTGCTCGTTACTGAATGCCAGCGAGAACTGATATTATTAGTGTTTCTTTCTGACGTGGACGACTGCTATAGGTAGGTCGACTATAGTCGCAACCACCCTAGTTTCTTTCTACAATTTCCGAAGAAATATTCTGTTGCCAGGTTTGATTACAGGGTTTGTTAAAGATACGAAAAACTATAAAAATATTGTATCGTTTGTTGAAAGTACAGCAGAAGTTCAGTGAGAAAAGTTTCACCTTTGTACTGATGGGTCACTCCATGCCAAATCAGGCGGAAAAAAGTGAAACGTCACCCATAGTTTAAGATTTTCATCAAATTTGGTACATTGATTCTTGGGAGGCTTCTTAGTAAAAATTCTAACTTACAGGTTTCTAGGCTAAGTGTATCCAGAGTTACAGCGCTTTAAATTTGACAAATCTTGTCCTTAAATGTTGTCGCGACCGACACTTTACGGAGACAAAACCCATTTGAATTTTAGTTTTTTAAGTTATGCTTTATGAATTGTAAAACACAAGATTAGATGTTTCTTATGTTGACAATCCAAAGATTTTGAGATATGGCATTATGACTGCGAAAACACCAGTTTCTGAAGTGGTGTTCACCTTGCAACATAATACCGTGAATATCTCAAAAGGAACACCAGATATAGATATGAGTCTTACACCATTGGAAAGAGCATAGAGAGTGCCGTGATAAAAGCAGTAGGACCTCAGTGGGAACTCCATCTACGAAGCATTTTGTTTTTGTTTCAGTATAAAGTAGTTATAATTAAAGATTCGATTCGCTGTTTGGCCGGTTCTAGATGGTAAACGGTCAATCGGCCAAACATGAATCTTTATGTGAATGTGGTTCACGTCATGTGGAAGAGAAATATTGAATAAACAATTCCAATTAAAACCTTCCAATCTGTGCTTACACTTTATGGACGCTTTACAAACACTTAATTAACATATCATACATTTTACAAATTATGATTGTGTATGTACCAAACGCCATCCAGGTTACAAAATATACTCAAAATGTCGTCCGTGTATGTTCAGGACAGTTTGGAAGAATACTGGGGAAGTTGTGGTTCAGTGGTGGAGTTCTATCTCTGATTCGTGGCGTCCTTCTTTCAATCCCTGCTTGTGCCACGTTGGCTTTGTGGTGGACAAACTCCGTGTGCGTGAGTTTCATCGGGCTTTTGCTCCCACTTTCTTCATCGATTAACACTCCCATCATCATAGAATTGGCCTAAGCCGAAGTTGTCTAAAGATCTTACATAAAATTGATGCTCAAATTCAAGCATAGAACAGTTGTGCTGCAGTACTTCATGAACAATTTCCATTTCTGTTCTAGATACCTCTCTTCAGATGCTTCTGTTCAAATCGGCATGTGACTGGATATTCACTTGATAAACCTTGTTCTTCGAATATTCCCATAACCAGAAATCACTGCGGTACAGATCAGGAGATCGGGGTGGCCAAGCATTTGAAACGAGTTAATAGTGATTGGATTTGCATCTCATGCGTTTCTGAGGAACTGTTTCATCTGACAGTTGATGTGAAGTGGATCCCAATCCTGCATGAAAGGTTTTTCAATATTTGTCAATATTTTCTCTGTCCTGCAAAGTGAGGATAACATGTTCGCGAAGCAGATAATATATATATCATTACCAAATGCTTGGCCATTCGATCACCTTACCCCAACCGCAGCGATTTCTAGTTATGGGAATACCTAAAGAACAAGATTTGTCAAGTGAACATCTGAACAAGTGACGATCGGCAATTGAGCATAACAACAGTGGTATCTGACACACGAGTCGAGATGTTTCGTTTAGCACTGAAGCACAACTGTTTTATGCTCGAATTTCAGCTTCAATTTTATATAAGATCTTTAGACAACTTCGGCTTAGGCCAAATCTATGTTGATGGGAGAATTAATCGATGAAGTAAGTGGGAGGAAAAGGCCGATGAAACTCGCACACACGAAGTTTGTCAACCTCACAGCAAACGTGGCACAAGCAGGGTTTGAAAGAAGAACTCCACGAATGAGAGATCGAATTCCACCACTGAACCACAACTTCCCCAGTATTCTTCCAAACTGTCCTGGACATACACGGACGAAATTTTGAGTATATTATGTAACCTGGATGATGTTTGGTACATACACAAACATAATTTGTAAAATGTATGATATGTTAATAAAGTGTTTGTAAAGCGTCCATAAAGTGTAAGCACACATTAAAAGGTTTTAATTCAAATTGATTATTCAATATTTCTCTTCCACGTGACGTGAACCACATTCACATAAAGTTTCATGTTTGGCCGATTGACTGTTTACCGCATCTAGAACCGGCCAAACAGCGAAACTTTAATTATAACTAACTATGCAACTGGTGTTCCTTAAATTAACTAACTAGTTAATTAAAACAAAAACAAAATGCTATGTAGATGAAGTTCCCACTGAGATCCTACTGCTTTTATTACGTCACTCTATAGGAAATTCTATGCTCTTTCCAGTGGTGCACGTCCCATATCTATATCTGGTGTTTATTCTGAGATATTCATGGTGAATATCTCTGAGATATAATGGTGTTGTAAGGTCAGCACCGTTATATATAATGATGTAAAAACAAAAAAGTGCATTGCAGATGGACCTCTCATCAAGAACCCACTGTTTTAATTACATCATTATATATGAAATTTTCTTCTCTTTCCAATGGTGCGAGTCCCAGATCTACATCTGGTGTTCTCTTTGAGATATTAATGTTTTATGTTGCAAGGTCAACACCATTATATATAATAATGTAAAAACAAAAAGTGCATTGCAGATGGACCTCTCACCAAGAACGCACTGTTTTAATTACATCATTCTATAGGAAATTGTCTTCTGTTTCCAGTGCTGCAAGTCATATATTTGTATCTGGTGTTCCTGTGGAGATATTCACGGTATTATGTTGCAAGGTGAACACCATTTCAGAAACTGGTGTTTTCGCAATCATAATGCCATATCTCAAAATCTATTAGATCTACCACAATTTTGTTATCAAATTTGGATCGTCAGATGGATTTTACATAGGAAACATCTAATCTTGTCTTTTACAATTGATAAAGCATAACTTAAAAAATAAAATTCAAATGGGTATTGTCTCCGTAAAGTGTCGGTCGCGACAACATTTAAGGACAAAATTTGTCAAATTTAAAGCGCTGTAACTCTGGATACTCGTAGCTAGAGGTGTGCAACGAGCGGATTTCGAGCGCTCGAAACACAAAAATACGTTTTCGAGCGAGCAGAGTATGATCGAACAAAATCTGTTCGAACAGATTTGTTCGAACACTTTTGCTTGAAATCCTGGATTTTCCCAAATTCAACAATTTTAGTTTCGAAATTGAATTCAGCAGCGCTTCGAAGTCCCATATATTAAATTTAACGAAAAACTGATGACTTTAACAATTATGATATTTCGCGCTGTCACCATCTTGGATTTCAAAAGTGTATATTTTTACCATCGGAAATGGTAAATTGCGATTTTAACAATTTTGTAAGTTGTAAATTTTAACAATTGTGACATTCCGCGCTGCCACCATCTTGGATTTCAAAAGTGAATATTGTTGCGGAATTAGATTTTTGTCTTACCTAAACCCCAATCCTGGATTTTGCTCACCTTAATTTAATTGCCCAAATAGAGCGAGACTCTATGCTGAGTAACAAAAAAAAAAGGAAAAAGTAAGAAGAAAGAAAAAAGTTTATTACGAGAAATTGTGGAAAGCCTGAAACATTGTCATTTCCCTGCTTAGAAACATCGAGTTTTCTAGAATTCGTAAATAAATAACAGCATGAGCTGTGCAGGAAATTTGGCCTCAATCTGGTCTGGTGATACATAAGATTTCTGTTGTTTTGCGGAATTTAGAAAACAACGATGAGAATCTAAGGGAAGCGGCATAAACAAAGGCTAGATAAAATCAATAGAAGCTGATGGAACAATAATAGCAGACAAACTGTGGTCAAGAATAGACTTACTCGTTACTCAACTACCCAAACATCCTTCCTCAGTTCCTGTCGAATTGTTCCAGAACGAAATCACGAGCTTTTACGTAAGGGCTACGTGTTCATGAAATTCTTTCTAGAACATTCCAGTGTAAACAAACTTAGGCGTGTCAAAACGACCTCATATAAAAAACCTAGGGACGGACGTTTGAGGAGCCTTACCAGTCCTCGACACCGTTGGAACGACACCACTGTGTGAATTGCAACCAGATAGGAACTTAGAAAAACTACAATCGACAGGTTAGTCAATTAAATTCTAGGACTTTGAAAGTTTTCGTACATGAAACATATTTTGCATTGCGACACGTAGCATGTCTTACTTTCACGTCTTTATACAACGGTATCGGTCCCCTTCACTTAGAAGTTGCCTAGTTAGAAATTGATTGTATTAACTTCAACTTTTGGCAATGGAATCAAAGGAGTCTGAAGTCTGTTGTTTGTTGAAACATTTGTTTAATATTAGTTGTTTAATCGTACATCCATAGAAACGAGAAATGTTCATTATAAGAATTTGTTAATATACTTCCATGATGTACCTAATGTAATTATCCTTCACATTTTTTTTATTCTTATTAGCTTGAAATAAATTGCATAACATGTATTTGGATGTGTTTTCTCTTGACAGCTGTTTCCCTTGAGGCAAATTTGCCGCTTGTTGACCACGCTTCTTTAGTCACGTACCAAATTTGCTCGAACCTCTGAAACCCCTGAAACCTGA
>JAGDQP010060092.1:0-12266 GCA_022664845.1 Lepisma saccharinum
CCTAAGCCGTGATATGTTTAAGGGACTGCAAGAGACAGGTTCAAGCTATGAGTGTCTATCAATGAGCTTTTTTGTTAAAAAAAAAGAAACGATGCTTGTTCCCGTAATACTTTTCTTTCGTGACTATATCATCTTCTTGGACATTGAATGTAGGAGTCAGAACCTATATTGAAATATTCGTTGTTTCGAAAATCCCGTGCTGTGGTTATAATATTAGGAGGCGAAAACATACACTTCACAATACACACACGACATTTTTATTCCTAATTTTCAACCTCCTCTGTCAGTTACATGAAATGTTTACAGAACTACTTTGTAAATAGATGTTAATTTTTTGTGTTAATTTTAACTATGCAAATGTTTGAATCAATCGTAATAAGATACAATTGGGGAGTTTTTGTGAATAAAAGACAGTGGCGATCACAGTTGTGAGCTTTGGCTCTCCTCTCCCAACATGTCTGGTCAGCGTTGGAGCAGTAGACCAACTTTTCACTCCGGGAGAGTCCTCATCCTCATCGATACAATATCTGAATACAATCATATTCAGAAAAAGAGGGAAACCACAAGTACGCGAAATGAGTGTGTAAGTAAACAAGCAATAAGAATAAGCTGAAAGTTGGATAACAACAGATTGCTGGCATGGTTATTAGCGTGATAAGCTATGTGCACTTTCCACACTGAGAATCATAGGTTCGTTTTCCACCTACGCCAGCGTTTCTCAACCTTTTTCATCCTGCAACTAAAAACATGACATTTCAAAACATGACCGTTGATATGCTGAATTTGATAATAAACATCCTAATTACATTATTCAGAACTATTCAACAAATTACATTATTTTAGTAGACCCTAATTATAAAAACAATAAGCAAAATAAAATATCGTCTTCGAAATTTATTAGTTTTAACCTACAACCCCTAGCTAAATTAATTTTTTCACCTTCTCTTGCGATCCCCTTACACACAACTCATGACCCCTCTCGGGGTCGCGACCTCCACGTTGAGAAACCCTGACCTACGCCAATATAAATTTCTTTCAAAATCGTAAAATATTTTATTCACTTGATTAGATGCATTTGGGGGAATAATATACACCAACCTCATTTGTAAAAGTCCAACTTACCTTAGAAAGTAGGGGGAATGCAGATCGTATTTTGGAACCATTATTATACTATCAAAAAGTGATACTTTGTGCATGCAATGTGGCCTGATATAAGTTTACTTAAAGAAATGCAATTCTAAAACAGTATAATTTACCAAAATCAAGAAACCAGTGATATTCTAGGTGAGAACAATGTGGATTTAGATCGAACAAGAACAAGAAAGCTCCTTTAATTTCTCCTGTCCACTTGCTATGTTCTGTCTGTTAGCTACCTTAAAATATTGGACCTCTTAATTTTGATTCCTCCATCTGTAATGGAGGCTAGCGCCTAAACGAAGATAAGTACAGAGAAACTGACTTCAAATTTGGGTTCAGTGATCTCGATTTATCTAGCTGTTTCTAATTTGGTGTTTAAAATTGGCAGACGCTTTTCATTTGGTTAGCCTTCTGCATTTTAAGGATTCGTGCAAGTGATTAAATTACAGTAAAGCAGATAGAGAGTCACTGACCTCACGTTTGACGTCCGCGAATATGGCTTCGATTAAACTTCTCCTTTCTAAACATTTTGATATGACTAATAAACCTGTCGATATTATTAGACTAAACCTTGAAATGGTTAACCCTTATTTAAGGAATAGTAATCGTTGTCAAATTTCTTTGTATAATGACAGGAACCAAACTATTACGTCCAAGCAATACGAACATAGATGACGGAGCTTTGTGAGAAAAGAAGAGCAAGCTTCGGGATTCGAACTCGCGTCGCCAGCTTTATGCACGAAAAGGGAAAAAATAACGCGACGCAGTCCGCACGGCCACGAAGACATCAGATAGGCAGGCTTTAAGCTCAACTCTTACGGAAATAAAAGCAAAGTAAAAGTTATATAATACTGATTTTTGTTTCAGTTACTGTGTTTCGTGCATTTATGAGTTAATCTTCTATTGACTACTATTTTGTTAGATTTTATACATATGAAAACCATATTATATAATTTGTTAAAAGTTTCGAAAACCGTATTTAACGTCCCAAGTGGGAATAAGCAAAACTTCATCCTTAATTATTACAGACATAGCAACATCGCTGTATTATAATTTATTTCATGAACAATAAAAACAAGAGAAAAGTTCTAATTAGTTTTATTCACATATTTTTTGCTACGTCACGACTAGATATACAAACATTATTTTCTTCACAAAGATTAGTACTCGAAAACTGCACTAATACACTCATTGTATTAAAACCCGCGCAGTGGTCACTCATGTTGTTGCAAGGTTGCCACATAATTCAATTTCTGAACTTAAACTTTCTAAGTGCTGCTAAAGAGTGCGCTCAGATTATAATTAACTGAGTGTAAAATAACCAAGGGCGTGAAGGACTTCGGCCATGAGGGTGACGAGGGTAGCCAAGTTCTACACCGCTAACATTATTCTTTTCTTATTCCACAGGAGTTGAAAATGTGGAGATAATTTTGATGCTAATCGACTTCAGTCAGTAAGCTATTCCGTTCGGAAATTTACAAAAACCTACACTTTCGAGTAATATAGACATATGATGCCGAATCAAATTCAGTCCTGAGGCACTTGCTGAAGTAGGAAACCTTATGGTTGTAGGTTCGAATCGCCTGCAAGTGATATTTAAATAAAAACTGTCAAAAGTTTTAATTTGTGTTACGTTCAACTTGTCATATTACACGAAGTGTATTAGAACTTTTAATTGCAGTTTTAACTTCTCCATTTGCTAATGATATTTTTTTATGATGTTAGCTTCTTTCAGGCTGGTTTACGTTAAAATAAAAGAAAATAAATGATCGTAACTTAATGTCATAATACTTACCCTAAACTGGATTTGTTCTTAAAACTCACATAATATATTTATTTCATAATTCGACATGACCAACAGGACATGCATACACATGTGTTGACTTACTAAAGAATACGTACAGACAAAATATATCACATATACTCAATGTTACATTTTCTCGCATTTGAACTTCATAATTCATGAGTGCTGTCTTTCCTTGGCAAAATGGAGTAGAGGAAAAGTGCCGGTGTTTGAAGTATTAAAGCAAACCAACATAGGTTCGAATCCTGTTCAAGCCACGTCTTTTTTACAAAGCGGTAGTGAAGAATCTAATCACTTCTCATACAAAACGGATAATATTTTCGATTGTGGAATGGAGCACATGAGTCATTATAGAGAGAAAGACGATTTACGAATGTTGGTTGGAAAAGTCCAAATTAAGTCTCAGGGGAGACAGTTAAGAACACGACATTGATATGAAGTATCCATTTTCATGTTATTATTCGTAGAAACAAACACTATAGAATTTGTTGAGCACGATATGGAAAAAGTCGCCTGTGAAGTATCGCTATCGTGCTGGACTTCTAATTTGAAAACCTGAGTTCGATTCCCCACCAATCAGTTTCTTTTTCGCAAACACTGAAGTATTCAAACAAAGATTCATCTCGGAACTGTGGAGAACTTAACGAAGTATCACTGGTCAGAATCCGAGTAAACAGGTGTGTGTGCTGTTTAGCATAATGATAATGTAGTTTTCATATTTTTCATTGATCTTTCTCTCTTCCTCTCTTTCTTGATGTATTGTTATCGTGTCTTCGCTGCTTCTTTCTCTTTTCTTTTACCTCTCCTTCTCTCTATTCATGTTTATTTCTTCTCTTAATTTACACACACACTATCTGTTTGTGCGTATTCCACAACCAAATCCGGGCCACCTTCGATGACCCGGTGATAGGGACTGACCCAAACATGAGTGACCCGGTAACCCGATTGACCCGGTCTGGAAAATCTATTTAACTGGGAATTTTGACGTCGTATTTTTCGTGTTCTCGGGGTAACATCTCCGATTCTGGTCACCCCTGAAATAAACACTGTTCAAACGCAATTAAATAATTAAAATCTCTCGTTCATCTTCCGGGTCATCCAATCTACATCGAATCAGTCGGTAACCTTTTCAGCTCTGCCGTGTTTATTCCATCTGTGCGAATTGTTGTAAACACTAGTTCATTAGTGTTGTAATTATTAGAACGTTATATTCGCAATAGGTGGAATATATAGTGGCATGTCCAGAACTGACAAATTTTAAGACATGAGTAGCAAATGCCCCCTTTTTTAGTAGCCATTTCAAGAGAAGAATTATTTTTATATTCGTTTGGCACGAAATTCGTTTCCATGCTCTAATTTGCCAACATATTATTACATGTGTTTCTTCTTTTCACGTTTCTAATGTGGAACATGTAAAGTTTACTATGCCTATAAGGAACATGCTAATTTTGCTTTTGAACATTCGTAACTTTTCATTTTGATACAGTTTGGAATTATAATCTTGGTTCTTTCTGATAGAAATTAAGCAGAAAAATTATCATTCATTCATTTTCTTTTTATGTTCACTTTGCATTCGTAGTCTGGAATAGAAGGTATGGCCTATGGTATCTACTTGGTTTGTTACAATCAGTGATTCCGCCAGACCCCGGTCCCTGTGGGGCTGTCGATTCTGGAGACTACCCCGAAATTTTTTATAGAAACCGTGCAAAACTCTAGTCCACCCTCCCAATTTTGACTTTACACACTCCAATCAACAAATCCTGGCGGAATTCCTGATTACATAGTATTCCGAACCAGTATATTTAATAAGCTTCACCGAATTTGCAAGCGAACCCCGCGCAAAAAAAAAGCATGTGTGTTACACTTTTGACATTATCCTAAATGTGTCTCAAAACTCTGGAGTTTCACTGGAAAATCATGAGTATTTAATCTGACCACCAAGTTTGGTTTCCATTTTGAAAGTGACTTAATGAATTTTCGAAGAACCCTTTATATATTCAAAGAGCGATGAACAAATATAAAGTCCAAAAGTCACTTCTATCTTGCTGTTAGATTTGTGGGAAGCGAACTCTATTGTGTGGGAACTGAACTTAATCTTTTTACTATGTTCAAATTCCATATTTTTATCTTTACTTCTTCTTCTTCTCTCTCTCCCTTTCTCTCTCTCTCTCTCTCTCTCTCTCTCTCTCTCTCTCTCTCTCATATCTTTGCCTCTGTCTAACAGACGTTCATCGGTTTCAATGTTTTACTGTGTGTTTAAATTTCTCCCTGCATCAACTTATGTATATTGATTCGTCTCGCTTTTATTCTTTCATTTTATCGATACTAATATATGTCTATTTTGAAAAACAAAAACGTGCTCTTGATGTTTGCTGATTTTAGTATGGGCGAGACGAAGGAAAGAGAAAGAGAGGGTCTGTTTACCAGACACGATTATGGGATAAGAAGGTGCCATTTGGGTTGCCTAGCTGCACGGCGTTCGCTGTCGCAAATTTTTTGATGCCAAGTGTACAATACGACCCTTGTCTGTTTATGAATAAACTTACAATTATATCGGGATGGACGTAAACTATAGTGCTGTTACCACCTTTACAATTAATTTTATATTTTAACTAATAATTATATGTTTCCAAACATAACTTAATTTTTCTTCTTGTAGAAATACTTGTTCTTCCAAGTTCATAAAGGTAGAGTCAAGGGGGAATATATTCCCCATATCCCCCCCTTACCTACGCCACTGCTTCTAACTTCTGTGCCCTCTATCTCCTTTCCCCCTGGGCCATTGCACCTATAATTTTGGTGTTCTACTTCTCTATCCACAGTCTTTCAGCTGCTTTATGTCTCATTCGGCTTTGCTCGTATGAGATCGCGACCTTTCCTTGTGAGAACTCGTTTACTTTCATCTAAACACACACAGACACACAAAACAGAACGGACCGTAAATTATGCCTCTCCTCTTTTTTCCTTTCAACTTTGGGACTTTGGCTTTTGGGCCAGCCTGGCAGCCACTGAAGAGTGAAGGGGGGCTCTAAAGGCAACCTTGGGTTTCTTTCATGTTTAAAATATCCGCGCCGCTATGAGAAAGAAGGGAGTGGGCGACCGTAGAGCCATCTTACAAACAAACAGCGAACTGCTTGAACATAAGCACAGATTGAGGGGCATTACTTCAAAATCACGGATGATTGATATAATTTTGCATCGATTGTTCTATTACTCCTGTTGACTAAACGCAATAAGTGGCACAGTACCAATCAAGATAACTATGGTTCTTCACTTCTGTGAAAGTCCGAAGCTTCTACTTCACTTCAACAATGTATAATCAGGGGGGCATTTGCCTCTATTTTTATTAATTTCTAAATTTGGTTTCTAACTGCATTACGGGTTTTATACAGAATGTTTAAAAATAGAGTTACTCAGCAGTGTTTGATTTAGCGTTCGATTGTAATTGTTTCTGCTTTACTTATCTACGGTTCAAACTTATTTAATTTTCTTTTGTATAAGGAAAGCGTCAGAAGCTATCCATTTATAGCTATATACATCCATTTAAAAATCTGCATTTAGATGTAAACAGTTTACTCTTAGAATTTTCCAAGCTATTTAGATTCGAATACTCTCTTCATTCTATTAAATGTAGAAATCCATCTGACTGGTAGAGAATTAAAGTGCTTTTCATGGTTTCGTATTTTGCATCAAAAAGTGAATGCAAACGGACTAGAATCTAAGAGGCTAAGGAAAGAAGCACTTACAGCTACATTAACAAAAATAAACATATTTGTCACTATGAAGGGGGTAAAGTAATAAATTCTAATAATATCAAAATAATTTTAACACATGTTTTTATTTAAAATGAACTAAAAAGAAGGAAAAATCTGATACCTCTATATTTTTGCAGTTATTTAAAATTTAAACGACTCAGTATGAAAGCGTGAGGTTTCTGATAATAATACGTAATCATAAGTATTCTTACATTTTCATTTTTGTAATAAAATATTATAAATAACTTCAAAATATAAAGGTATAAGGAAAAAGCTCTTTTTAAGTGAATTTTTAATAAAAAGTATATTTTATGAAAAATATTTTCATTATATTTTTATTTTCCAATAATATAATGCTATGATTCCCTGTGCCAACCATCCTCACTGAGGATTTCCCTCCGGCCACCAGACAAATGTTGGAATGGTACCTTGAATAAAGCCAGACATTATTTCTTACGAAATCCTTCCCCAGTGTAAAACGACCGAAAGTACACTGTATGTGCAAAGTGTTTAAAGAGAAATCGCTTAGTAGAAACGGAATAAATCCTACTAAACAGTCGCATAGCAGGTTTCTTTACCGAATCATTAGACTTTTGTAACAAGCTAAGAGATAACTAGATTGTCCACCATTGAAAATTATAATTTTCTTCTTGCCTAAAAGTAGAGTATTCAAACAAAATCTCTTTTTCGAGGGAAATTTTAGGATTTCATATTGTAAGATAGAACTCGTCATAAAGTTGTCTAAGTGAAATTTGAAGTCTTCATTTTTCTCAGAAGCTTATGATTATTCCTCTTAACAGTCAATCTGGCCGCCTCTTGACTTGAAAAGATAATAAAATGCTGGAAAATTTATTTATTAAATACAAAAATAAATAAAATAAAATAAACACAGCTATTGTCAAGTGTGATGCCATCCATCTCTGAAAATCTTTAGATTCGTGTGAATTGTCTCGGAGGTAACAACAGTCAATCCTCGTCAATGACTTCCACTCTTGGCGTGGAAGAAGGAAAAGAATTTAGTCTTATTTTTCAATCCCGTCATTCGTCTGATTTTCTTTACTTAACTTGTATTTGTGACGTACACAGGTAATTGTGATCTAAGCCCGTTACAACTTCCACTATGGGGGCGCAGTCCCGCGAAGAGCCTGGTTATGATAAATGGGGCACAGCTCCAGAAGAGTTGCAAAATGAACTTGAGAGGATTAAGTGGGACATCATAGGTCTATCAGAAGTGTGGAGAGGAAGAATGAAGAACAGTTGGAACTACCGTCAGGGCACACGTTCTACTTCAAAGGAACAGAAAATGGAAAAGCGACAGGCGTTGGCTTTATAATTAATAAAGACCTGTAGTCACGGATCACAGAAATTCAAGGAATTTAAGATACAATCGCACGAGTAGTAATAAGTGTAAACAAGAGATACAGTACAAGTGTATGCTCCAACAATGTCACATCCGGATCGAAGACCTATACGAGGAGATACAGAAGATTTTGGATAGTAGCAAATCGCATTACAAAACTGTAATGTGAGACTTCAATGCGAAAGTAGGAACTAAGCAGAGCAGTGACACGAAAGTGGGAAACTTTGGATTTGGCAAAAGAAACAGGAGAGGAGAAAAGTTAGTGGAATTCTCAGATGCCAACAAACTGTTCATTTCCAATACATTTTTCAAAAAGCTGTCCCAGAGGAACTGGACACGGAAAGGCACAAATAGGACTAACAACGAAATATACTACGTTTTATCGAATAACAGGGAAATTCTGCAAGACGTGTCTCTTCTGAACAGTTTCAAAATCTCGAGTGATCATAGGATGGAGAGGTGTAAGCTGAAACTAAATACTAGACTTGAGAGAAAGAAGCTTATCAGAGGAAAACCGCCACTTTTAGACTGGAAATCTTGAAAAACACAGACAGACATTCGAGATAGAACTAAGCAACAGATTCAGCGCCTTGGAAGAGTTGGAGGATGAAGAAGACATCGATAGCAGAAATAAAATACTGACCGAGATAATAATAGACAGCCAAGAAAATAGCAGGCATCAAAAAGTAGAAGAGAACATCTCAGAAGAAACTAAACTCTTGATGATGAAAAGGAGGAAAATGAAAGAAGAGGAAAATTACATAAAGAGGATTGAAGGAGGAAAATAAAAGAAAAGGAAAATTACATAAAGAGGATTGAATATATAGAACTAAATAAAACCGTAAGGAAGAAAATAAGAGGATGTACGAAACTGTAAGAGAGGATTATAAACTTTACGCTTCAGACACATTGGTAGTTTGCTTTTGAAAATAAACTGTAGTCTTCCAAACGAACTTCACGCCACTTTACATCTTCTATTTATTTCATCAGTCATCTTGGCATTCGATGTTTTGAGCTGATCTAGGTAAACATACTCATCAACTATGCCTATTGTCTTTCCGTTAATATTTTATTTCCCTCTTTGCAGCATGTTGATTGTATAGGACTTTTGTTTTACTTAAATTAATTTTAAGGCCTATTTTCGAACTCTCATTACTCAGTTCTTCCATTATGGTTTGTAGTTCTGTATTTGAAGAAAACACGACTATATCATCAGCAAATCGTAGGCGATGAAGATATGAGCCATTAATTTTAATTCCAACTTCATCCCAGTTTAATTTTGGAATACTCTCTCGAGGACCGCTGAAAACAGTTTTGGAGAAATTGAATCTCCTTGCCTTATCCTTTCTCCAACTTTAATTTTTTTCACTTCTTGATGTAATCTAATGACAGATGTAGCAGTCGAGCAGTAACTTGATGTATACACTTTCGATGCTTGATGTTCAACTGATTTAAGTACTGCTGACAAGGAGACCGAATCGAAAGCTTTTTCAAACTCTATGAACCCTAGACAGTGGAAATTCATATTCATTAGTGTTTTCCATAACTTCATTCAGTGCTTGTGTGTGGGCCCATGTGTTAATTCCACGACAAAATCCGGATTGTTCCTTTCCCTGGTTAAAATCTAAGTCTTCTTCAATACGATTCAAAAGAACATTGGTAAACAATATGTATAGAGCTGACAGTAAATTAATTGGTCTGTAGTTTTCCACTAGTTCTTTGTCCCCTTTATTATACAACAAAATGATAACAGCACTATTCCAAACTCTGAGGATATTTCTCTCTTCTTCAGGCACATTGAGAATAATTTCACAAGTTCCTCTTTCATCCCATTTAAACATTGCTGTGAGTGCATCTTCTCCTGGCGATTTTCAGTTCTTCATCCCTCGAAGTACTATATCCACTTTTTTCATTACGCCTGGGACTTCTCATCATTTTCTTGTGAATCTTTATTTCCTAGTTCATCTTCGAAGTAGTACAATTCTCTGTAGAAATTTTCAAACATTTTTTATAATTTTTTCCTTATTTCGTGTCACGGTTCTGTATGGTCTCCTAACTGCAATTATTTGCTTCTCTCCTATCATGAGCTGCTGTCTGGTTTTCTTCAGGTTCCTGTTTTCCTCGATTGTATTTCTAACAAGTTATTCGTTGTAACTTCGTACATCCTCTCTTATTTTCTCCCTTACGGTTTTATTTAGTTCTATGTACTCAAGCCTCTTTATGTAATTTTCTTCCTTTCCTTCATCAAGAGTTTAGTTTCTTCTGAGATTTTGCTCTTTTTTCTTTCTGGTGCTTGCTATTTCTTTGGTTGTTTCTGTTATTATCTCATTCATTATTTTATTTCTACTATTGATGTCTTCTTTAACTTCTAACTCTTCCAAGTCACTGAATCTGTTGCTTACGTTAGTTCTATCTCGAATGTCTGTCTGTGTGTCCCTAGATTTTCCAGATCTAAAAGTGGCGGTTTTCCTCTGATAAGCTTCTTTCTCTCAAGTCCAATATTTAGTTTCAGCTTACATCTCACCATCCTATGATCACTCGAGATTTTGAAATTGTTCAAAACAGACATGTCTTGAAGAATTTCCCTGTTATTCGTTAAAACGTAGTCTATTTCGTTTTTAGTCATGTTTGGACCTTTCCATGTCCACTTCATATTGGACGGTTTCTTGATATATATGTTATACACGTACAAAACCTGTGAAATCCGAGCAAAAACACAAGAGGTGGAAATGGTTAGCCAAGCTCATCAACCGTAAAACGTGGTGAAATGGAGGATGGGTGAGGCAAGTTCCTTGGCCAAAGCATGCAACACTGAAAGTTTGAGCGAGGTGGAAAGGTTGATGATCTTCAAGTCATAAGGCTGGTGGCGGTCCCAAAACCTTAACGCCCACCACCACCAACCCTAAAGCTCGAACATCATAAACCTTGCCACCTCGCACTAACTTCCACTGTTCCTGTTACATGCTGTCTCCAAGGAACTTGGCTCATCTGTCCTCCATTTCACTACTTTTTAGGGCTGACGAATTTGGCTGAACTTTTTGTACCTCTGGTGGTTTTGCTCAGATATTCTTGTGTAGTTGAACTTTCATTTTCCTAAGCTTTTCTTTATAACTAACAGTTCTATGAGCTTACTTGATCTTCTCTATAGATTTACAGAAATTAAGGACCTTCATTCATTGAGTATGTTCTACAAAACCTTCATTTCCCCTAAAATTGAATATTGCTCCCCAATTTAGAACATGGCTAGTATTTCTAATCTATCTCATTGATTCTGTTCTGAACTTTTTTCTTGCTATAGTGAAAAGAAGAATACCATCAGTACGCAGCTTAAGGAAACCTAAGTTATTATCCGTCCTTGGTCTCCAGGTTCCCTCTTCTCGTCGCAAGCTGGCAGATTTGATGTACTTATACAAGATACTTAACGGGAATCTTAGAACTGGAGAGTTGATCTAAATTTTACTTCCATGTTCCCTTACGAATAACCAGAAATAATAACCTCCTTCATTCTACCACGCCTAGGCTAAGTATAGTGCAGCGTTCCTTATTCCACAGACTAGTAATTTTGTATAATTATCTCGATTCAAATATCGATATTTTCGGATCTAAAAACACTTTCCATCGAACGCTAAATACCAATATCTGAGTTATTCCTCTTGTGTATTATAATCGTCATGTTAGTGATATCAATTGCTGTGTTATGTGTTGTTTAAAATTTAATTTCATGCTATTTAGTTTGTAGTAATGTTATTTAGTTTGTTGCAATGTTATTTAGTTTGTTGCAATGTTATTTAGTTTCTGTGTAAAATGGCAACTCCAGCTGTACCTGAAACTTAATACTAAATAATAAATTTTGGAAGTCCTATTAGTAACTTACAAAGAAGTGCAGAATGTTATGAAACCCAGCCAACTTAAAATATTTACGGGTTATCTACCCGTAAGGCGTAAAGGACAGGAGCAGAAGAAAACAAATAAAACTTGTTCTCCTGAGCAGAGCCCTGCACGGGCCGGGCGCGCCCGTTCGGCCCGGCGGATTACCCGGCCCGGCCCGGCCCGATCCGGCGAACTGCCCGGCCCGGCCCGGCCCGTTTCAAGTACACCGGGTCGGACCGGGCCGGGCCCATTCCGGGCCTAGCCGGGCCGAACCGGGCCCATTCCGGGCCGAACCGGGCCGGGCTCATTCCGGGCCAAGTCGGGTCGGCCCGGACACATA
>JAGDQP010060093.1:0-12266 GCA_022664845.1 Lepisma saccharinum
AGGAGCTAGATGGATGAGGATATCAGCAGACCGAGATATGTGGAAAGAAAAGTTGGAGGCCTCAATCCAGCAGTGGATAGAAAACGGCTGAATATGATGATACATATATATATATATATATATATATATATATATATATATATATATATATATCCGTTATTACCTTGTTTCGGCTTGTTATCATGAATTTTGTTTTCTTTATGTTTACCTTGAGACCATTCTTTTGCTGAAATATTGGCGTTACTTTGTAATGCCTCTATATCTACTCTATTAAATCTAAATCATCTGCGTATACGAACAGTTGATTCAATGATAGTCGTTTTTTATCTTTTTTATTTTATTTACTCTAAGGCAGACTTAAACAGTAACAGCGACAAGACATGACCTTGTTTCAATCCGTTACGAATTTCGGAACTATCTGCTACCCGTATTCCGCTTATGGGGTTACTTAGACACAACCTCACTAGCTGAACAACGTTTTTCGGAATTCAAAATTGTACCAGGATATCGTTTATTTTTCCCTTTTGATAGAGACATATATTTTCTTAAAATCAGTGAATAGTTGATGAACAGTTCCATTGTATTCCTATTTCTCCCTAAGGTTTGTATTAAGGAGAAAATCTGGTTTGCCTGGATCTATATATTCTAAATCCACATTGGTGAGCTCCAATTATTTTATTTATTTATACGCTTAGAGGTCTTAGCAGGATATTCATCAGGACTTTGCAAAATGTTGGGATTAATGAGATAACGCGGTAATTATAACAGCCCGATCTTTATATTTTTATTAACCGGAACTCTTATTGAAGTCTTCCATTCTTTTAGAAACTCCTTTGTCCATATTACACTTTCCAATTTATCTTTTTTCATTAGTGCCGTAGCTGCAGCTTTAATTAATTCGGCTGGAATATTGACTATTCCTGGTGATTCGAATTTTTTCAAGTTCTTTCCTGAAATTTCGATCTCGATCTCGCTAGTTTCGGTTATCCATGGTTCTGCTGTATTGATTTCGAATTATTTTGTTTTTCCACGTTGTACACATTAAGAAGTTTGTCGAAATCATTTTTCCAAACATCGATAATTTTTATCGGATCTTCTTGAAGATCTCCGCGTTTATTTCTAATCATCCCTAATCTACGCTAGTGACCTTCCCATAGCGAGTTTACCCCTTTGTACAGAGCTTGTATACTAATTGCCTTGCCGACTTCCTCTATCTCTTGAATCTTATGCGTCAGATATTCTCGGTTTTTGTTCTGAACTCGCTGGACGCGTTGGCGTTTGCGTTACTGTAGTGGTTAGTATTTGCTTCCGTTTTTAAAATTAGCCATCGTTGCTTTCCTTGTTTCCGTTCCTCGTGAAGCTTAAGGCTTTGTTCATTAAGCCAAGGTTTGTTTGTCTACTGTTTCTTCTCCCCTAAATGTTCCTTCGCTGCGGTCTTCACTATATCACGAATTGAAAACTTTAATAATTGAAAAACATCCCAAGCCCACTTTATTCCAGTTTTCATTTTTTTAAATCCTACAACTGTGTTCCAAAAGCTATCCACTGGCATAATATTACATCCTAACTTCCACTCAAAACTCGTTTTAAAAAAATATACAAAATAAGACGCGTATGCAGTTTAGCGGGGCAGACCAGAGACGGTTTTATTTTGTACCCGAGAAGCTTCTCCTTAAAGTGTTGCCAGTGCACATACAATATAGATAAACTGGTTAAATTGTTAAAAAAAATATATTAGATGAGCTGGGTTATAGCGTTTAACTGCTCTAAACTAACTAAAATGCAATCTATTTCATAGAAAATTTTATTTGTTTAATCATAAAATGTGAACAGTTACAAATAATCATTATTTTAAAAAAACAACTGAAACATTATGGCGCTTGCCGATAGATGGTTCCCTCAGGAATGTGAATTTTGATTGTAAAGCGAGAATGATGCTGGAAATATCCACAAAATTTGCTACAAAGAAGTTATTTGCTTTACATATTATATCCACTTCATTCTGTTTACTAAATAGTAAACTATTTACTATTCTTCTAAATATAAATTTATTAACTTAACATCTGCTATGATCATCATTGTATTTTTCATGCAAATTCTTTAACAGAACGACCATAAATACTGGTGTGTTAAAGGTGTTCCAAAACAAGTTGTAGTAACATATGGTATCCCATACAAATTTGTGATCACTAACTCCATGTTTAATTGATTTCGAAAAATTCATACCATTTTACACCTTTCTCCATTTTAGGTTATCGCTTTTTTTTTATTACTAGCTTCTTCAAAATCATAATTAATTGCTTTAAAAGTATCCCCATTTGAGAGATGAGTAACTTTCACGTATTTAATTGGTTTATGCAACGATTTCCAACTCGGGAAGGGCGTAAAGCCATAGTGCTGTTACCACCCATAAATTAATATTATCTCAACAAATTCCAAATATTGCTACAAAGCACAAGTAATGAAAGAGGTAAAACCCCGTACTTCGAACCGACTATAGATAGATGAGCGAGTTCAGACCGCGCGGCCGACTATCCTGGCTGAAGCTTTGCAGGGTTCTGCCAAGTTTATCCAGGCAAATACCGGAATGGTCTGAACTAAGACCTTGCCGTTACCCAACCCATTTGCTTCTCTACCCTATTCAGGCCTGAGCCAAAGATGTCTAACGGTCATAATATAGTCAAATTCGTATGCAATATTCTAGTATATGAACAACAACAAAGTGAAATATATGGAAATAAATCAACCTTGGTCATATTTAAGGTACTACTTGCCTGGTGTAACTGAAAGTTGCCTTCCAAATCCTCTGTAATCGGAGGCCACTGGGTGAGAACTCGGAACCTTCAAAATGTGAAGTGATTTATCAATTCAGGTACGAACACAAGCAAGCAGTAGTAAGGCCATTACACAACTATCTTGAATAAATGTTTATTAATGATCATAGTATTAATAAATATTCTAATTTGAACAAGAAAAATGTTCTATAAGTTTTTACATTGTTAATTCCTTTATTAAAGAATCTCGATAGATGGAAGGATAATTTCTAGGTATTTTTCTGTTAAAGTTTTGTTGGACAACGAACTCTGTCGGACGCTGACTGAGTTTTAATAAGAAACAATAATAACGTTATGGAAAAAATAAAGAATTTAGTAGTGTGTCGTTTTCTGTGAATTTCTACATTTATATTTAATTTTCTCCGTACGTGGAAAAATAAGTAAGTTTTCACATTTTTGTTCCATGTTTGCTGTAGTGGCAACACATCACATGACGGTACATGACTGCATCCAACCATCCACATGCTGGAGTGCATAAATGCTCAAAAGGAACAGTATGTGAGTCCGAAAACGGAGAAATAGAAGATTAGAAAGTAAATATATTTTTGTATTAAATACAGCAATGTATTAAAACGACGTTTGTTCAGGGTTTCCTGCTTATTTTTTTTTATTTACGTGTCATAACAAACTTATACTATGTAAAGTAGTTAGGAACTACAGTATTTTAAATGTATACATTGTTACACTATATTCACACTTACAATATGTAACGTACGATAAAAAATAAAAATTTACTTCATACGCAGAATATAACCAAATGTACACCCTGAACATGTAATAGTAGTTAACCAATTACAGTACTCGTATCTGAATTGAAAAACATCCAAAGTCCATTGACATACATATTTTTCACACTGATATTTCTGTTCCAAGCAGTTGCAACTTTAAGGACAGACAAACAAGAACATAATTAATAAGACAAATCTCACAGACGCTCTTTCAAACAAAAACATTGAATATTATAATGTTTTTGTGTTTCTCCTGAAAAAAAAAAAAAAAAGTCCGCTGAACTTGGGATGTTTTTCAATTCTGGTCTTCAATTGTCTAGCTTACATCAATTTCATTATTAATGTTATATTTATTACTACTGGGGTCTGCTAAGATTTAGAACCTATTTGAGATTTCCAGTTGGTAGTCTGATTTTACGCTTGGATCACCTAATCGTTATACTTCGAACTTAAGTTGTTTTGATCCTTTGGATTTCTGTTCGTGATGCTTACATTTTCCATAACTTTTGTGATCACTAACTGATGATCGGTGTCACCTTCTGCTCCTCCTTCAGACCTAGTGTTTTAAAAAAAACGAAAAAATTGGACGCCGGAAAAAAAACAGGAAAAGAACGGTTCTTTTCCAATTTTTCGTGCTACTTTGGAAACGAACGGTTTTTTTACTTTTACGGGGTCCCTGACAACATTTTATGATCAGTGAATTAGTTAAAATGTTAGTTGATGTTCAAAACATATATTAAGGATAAAAAAAAAAAATCCGCAATCGGACTGCATCTGACAAAGATTTGAAGCAAAATGTATGTTTTCTGGGTTTGAGCCAAAGATGCCTAAGGGCCAGAAGGAAACACAACTTTTCTCTCATGTACAAGGGTGCTAATGAGATATATTGCATTCCTAATGTAAATTGAAAGTTTTTTGTACATGTTTTAACGTAAGATCATTTGATTGTACTAAACCTAAACAACAAATGCATTACGTATGTCAAGTAGTGGACATTGGTGATGAAAAGGCAATAAATAAAACCACGGTTTTTTTGCTTCGCGGATAAAAAACAATCTTTCCTGTTTTTGTTTTTCCAAAATTTCGTTTTTTTCCAGGCCTTTAAAACACTATTCAGATCTAACGTCCATTATGTTGGTGTGTCTTCGTCTATCTACTAATACGTGATCGATCTGGTTGAGAATTTTCCCATCCGGAGATATCCATGTATTCAAAGTGCGTGCTCTTTATTATTAGGCTTTTCGACATCGCGAAAGTTATGTCTTTCTGCATTGTTTTTGGTCGTTTCTTGAATGATGTTTTGCCTAAAGTAGATCTATAATTTTCCTCCCTCCCTACCTTAACGTTGAAATCACCTAACACAATTTTCGTACTGTACTTCGATAACCGGTCACTATCCTCGTAAAATGTATATTTGTCGTTGTCATTAGCCACTTCGGTCTGAGCACAGACATTTATTAAAACATTGACGCCCCATCGAGTATGTATCTTAACGTACGAAAGTCTTTGGTTTACGAGCTCTGTATTCTGTACCGCTGGAAGAATACTGTTCTTAATGAGGAATCCTGTTCCGAAATCGTGAGACTTTTCCCCTGTAGTAGAAAGTGTACTTTCCCTGTGTAATGTTATCTTTACCCTCCCACCGGATTTCTTGTATAACTAATATATCCAGCTCGTACTTCTCGGTATCCTGAAGAGTGCTCGTTTTGTATAACATTCGTGCATTCCACGTTAATATTCTAAAGTTTTTCTTAATCTTGTTGTTGGAGCCCCCTGAAGCATTCTCCGCCCGGGTATGCTAATTTAAATTTACTATAATATTTTAAGATATATCACTAATATTGCAATATGCTATTGATAGGTATCCAGCTGTTTATTGGTTTATTGGTCTCTATATAGGACAGATATATTTTCTACCTTAGTGACTGTTTAACATACATAATGGAATAGTTTTGAACATACAAGTTGCAAAAAATATGAGCGTATTTAAGTTACAACGTATTGAGTAATAAAATATTAAAACCTCAACAATACACTTCCTCTCTATATTACCAGCTGTGTACAAAGGCGCAGACTTAGTTTCTTATTTGCATAAATTAAAAATCAATAGTTGTATTGATTCCATGTACAGTAAGTTCAAGTTATATAAAGGATTAAAACACAATGCATTGTTCTTTTGTAGCGTAACACATGAGTATAAAATTAACTATAATACAATTAATGCAGTTCAAAACTGATTGTTCCTGATCTTACGTCTTAAACATGAAGGTTTAATTTTAAAATATTCACACCCGTATTTATAAGGGTGAGAATAATATGATAACCTTAATTTAAATAATATCTTCTAAAAGCTTATTTGTACCGATTCAACACTGTCGGAGGCCATTTTTGTACTTGGTAACGATATGGAGACTGCATACTAAAGTTTGGATCTGATAAGAACTCTTTAGTGTGTCAAATATGTTTGTTTTCTACCTAGATCACCCCATTGATAGAACACAAATCCAATCAATTCCTGGCTAATAATAATAATAATAATATGAAGATACACGCCTACATATGTCTCTATAAATTCTGGTGATAGATAAATGTCAGTATGTATCGATAGTATGACATTTAATTGAAAGTTAATTAAGCAACAGAGTGTTATGGAGAAATACCTCGTAAGAATGTTATGGCGTCTTTCAAAGACGGAATATTTCCGATGTAGTGATTACAACTATAAATTATCCTACATTTTTTAGATCATCTAGGAGGTAAGGAATTACAGATAGATAAAACACTACAGAAACATCTCCTTTAGTGGTTACTTCGTTCTGTGCAAAGGAAACCATGAACTGCTACGACGATGGCAGTGGTTTGTGAACGCTAAAGAACAATACTTTCAAAAACTGACATAGTTTCGTACTTCTGATTAACACCACTCTTCAATAAACGTATTATTTAACTGCTATATTTAAATCATTTCAAGAAATCAAAATGAAACATTCATAATATAATCCGGAATATAAATAAGAACCAAAGTCTTGAACATAATTGAGTAGCGTATTCAAAATTTCTTAAGTACTTTAAAAAAAAAAAAAAAAAAAAAAACAGTTGATGAAATGAAAACCAAATGCCTATTAATGTTTACAGGATAAGTGGGCTATGCATAAAGGAATTAGCGTCATAGTCAACGGCTTACAATTGGCCATTTTACAATCGGAATCTTTAAAAATAAGAAGATTGTCGGAAGATATGTCAATTTAGATGGCTCTTTCCCAGACAGGCGCTCTTGAATTTAGCTTTGGCCTAACTTAATGCCCTGAAGCGATAATGCAATGTACGTATAGTGCAGTAGAAGAAATTATTACTTGCAGTACTTCTTTTAACATTTCATTATATTACAGTAATAAAGATAAAGCAGCACTCCTTTAATAATTTTTGAATTTGGATGTGATTCTTGTGTACTTAGAGCACAGTTTGATTCGAATTTAGAACGTTAACCCAGACATTAACTTATGAACTTTTTCGACACTATATATTCAAGGTTATGAATTTTAAGCACATTTATATCACTAGGTTTGCACCACTGTGACACTAAAATTAATTTTAACAGTGCATTATTTGACAAAATGACATTTATTTATTTATTTATTAGAAGTTAGCACGGACACATCAAACTTCATTTTTCACCGTTCGTGTAACAAAGTGATTTAAAAAAATTTATATTTCTTCTTTGTTTGCAACACTTCTTTAAATGTGTCCATGTTGTTGATGGTTTTAGTGCCTACTTGTCGTCCGTATTACTTTGGAAAGAAATCATTTTGGTTTCCCCAACAGTTTTAAAGACATTGAATTTAACCATAATACTACCTTTATATAACTTACGTGATATTTAAAGCTCAAGACTGAGCATTCGCAGTTCTGTTGGAAGAGCGTTCACTTCGCATTCGGAAGATCATTAGTTCGATACTACCGGTCGACCGTCCTCACTAAGCTTTTTTCATAGTTTTTGCTCAGTCACACGTGGCACATGTCGACATGGTAGCTTCAATTTAGGCCCTGGCCTACTTTTCGCATCCTTTGCCCTAGGTTATTGTGTCCTCAACCATAAATGCCTGAGATAGATAAACAAACGGAATTAAAATCCAAAGCTCCAGTATCCCTAGCTAGTCTTCCATTGGTCCATACCAAGTTAATTTTGGTGATTTATCATCATTTTTCATACGTCATCTTTGGTCTTGGTCTTTATTACTGCAATTTCATACGTCATCATCTTTTATAAGATGCACCGAAATCCTATTATATTTGCGTGACAACAACAGTTTCTTTTTTTAAAATTTATTTATTGCTTGGTCCGTTTTGCCACAGAAACTACCAAGATCTGCGAACACCACTCTCAGTTCCATTCAGAATTTCAAAAAAAAAAAAAAAAAAAAAAGAAAAAAATGAAAATTTGATATATTTACTATAATAGTGATATTTCCAGCAATTACATTAACACATGTTATATACTGTGAAAATTTTACTTTCGATGGTAAATTATAAAATAATGATGTTTATTTATAACTTATTAAATTAATGTTGGAGATAATTACACAAGTCACAAGGGGTTCAGTAATATGGATGAAAGTAGGTGTTTTTTATAGCATTTTTGACACGGGATTCAGATATGTATATGAAAAACTTCCACCACGTATCTTTTTTTATTTTGTGTGTGTTAACATACATCAAGCTGCAGTGTAAGTCAAGAAAGAGATGAAAATCAACGTAGCTGGAAATAATACAGGAGTTTGGACAATTGGCAATATGACACAGTTCCATTTACTGAGTAAAATACTAAATTTACGACATATTAAGAATAAGCTTCGTATCAAAAATCCTTAAAAATCACCAAACATTCTGCGTCTGAAATACGACTCAATATAAAAAGTATATAATTAAGGAACTATAAAAGATATTGCTTTAAAACCTTCAGTGATTTTAATATGTACCTGAACGTATACATATTTATAGCCATATAGTATAAATATGGACCAGAGAAAAAGTAAAAGTTATCATAACAAATAATCTTACCTGGTGGGTGTTTTTCTAGCTCATATTTGAAATCAACACCCCAAATTTAGTAAAATCATTTATACATGTTACCGGAAAAGGTTCATTTTTTTTTTTTTTGGTCTGTGTTATCAAACGCTCTTCCTGAAAGTAGTATAGATAGAATCCAGAGAAATGATGTTCGTCAAATAGAAAAAAATAAGCAGGTTTAAAAGTTCTCTTGGCCTGGGTCTGGGCCTGAAATGCTTAAAGATATAAGCGACTTCAATTTGGTTCAATTAAATGTTCAAAAATGTTCATCAGATCAAAGTGATTAGGTCATTCTAAAAATTAACAAAATGTAAAGTTCCAGTTCAAAACATTAAAGATTGAAGAAAGAATAAGTCAGATAGCTCATTTTTTTCTTGCGCTGGTTCTAACGAATTCGTTCGCGAAAGTAATTATGGTAGATGTTTCAGTTAAATTAAATTATACAGAAATAACTCCATATTTAATAGTGTTACTTGTAGAAACTTCCGTGTTGAATATGTTACATTCTGCATTATTATAAAGGATATATTTTAGTGAGAGGTTTGATACGGTATAGATAGAAAGGAGTAAGTGATATTTTAAATAACAATAATTATAATATCTGGTATTTTAAAAATCTAAATGGCCATTAACTTGCTAAATATATTATCTTCGCTGACACATATTATTCAACACTTACTCTTTCAGAATGTGGTTTAGCTGAGGCTTTGGAAGATAGAATTGTTAATGGTAAAAAGGCAACACTGAGATACCCATGGATGGCAAAACTGCAGTTGATTCAGCCAAACGATGAACCAAAACACTTTTGTGGAGCCAGCATAATTGGAGATAACCTGTTAATCACCGCTTCACACTGTTTTCCGCAAGTAAAAATATTTGTTTTCTGCCAGTTCCATCGACCGTTACTTTTCTTTACATGCAGTCACATAGCTTTGTGTCCTCGAATGCTTGAAAAAATCAATGAAAACTAACAATTTGAGGTTAAGGACATTTACGTTTCATTCTTTCTTTGTTCCCATAGGATTATTGGTGCACCCGTATGAACGTCAGTGAATAATGGAAGAAATAAGGTGTGTCCTGTCTGTCTGCCAATTTCCGTAGATCTCAGCAGCTACAAAGTCCGACATAGTTGAGCTATACACAGTTGGATTAGTCATGATCACAAACGGTGGGGAAAATACTGACTTTGACTTTAAAACCGACCGGTCCTTTCATTTACAGTTTTCTCAAATTGTCCTATGTATTTTCACATGGCATGTTTGTCCTGCCCACCTAGATTTCAGTAACTACAAGTTTCACAGAAAATAAGGAAATTCAAACCATCACCCTTGGATTTGTCATCGTGTGAAACGGTGGGGAACATTATCAGTTTAATTCTAAAATTGACAGGTCCATTTGAACCGTTTAGTGGTTTCCCCTTGTGCCCCTCCTATATCTAAGTAATTACGACACATAGAGATCAAAGGTGTCCATCCCTCCGGAGGGGCCACCTCCGGAGGTCACCCCTCAACATAATTCCCCATCACCCTCCAACCTGGAGGGTGATGTGGAGTGGAGGTGGAGGGCTATCTCCATGCTGATGGGTGATGTGGAGTGGAGGTGGATGGCCAGATCAGAGCTGGAGGGGAGGTGGAGTGGAGGTGGAGGGGCAGATCATAGCTGGAGGGTGATGTGAAGTGGAGGTGGAGGGATAACTCCATGCTGATGGGTGATGTGGAGTGGAGGTGGATGGCCAAATCAGAGCTGGAGGGGTAGAGCATAGCTGAAGGGTGATGTGGAGTGGAGGGGCAGATCATAGCTGGAGTGGAGGTGGAGGGCGAATTCCATGCTGGAGGGTGATGTGGAGTGGAAGTGGAGGGGCAGATCATAGGTGGAGTGGAGGTGGTGGCGACCTCCGTGCTGGAGGGTGATGTGGAGTGGAGAGCGAACTCCATGCTGAAGGAGGACTTGTTTCACTACTACATAGTGAAATAAAATAGTTCACTGACCTTCGTAAGTTCGTACCACTACCTACGGTGCGAGTGTATGTGTGTTTTCATATTTTTGAAGATACTGGACAAATGACAAGCAACGATGAAATTTTGGAAAGCGTACCCAATAATACATGTGAATGTGTATCAAATGAACTATCGTAGATTTTGACATTGTTTATTTTAGCTGAGAAATTAGAATGCCCGTAATTGCATAGGTGTATGACGCCGAAGAAGCCAAAAGGTCTTAAATAATCCCATTTTTGAAAATATTTCAGTACAGCAAACTTAAACGACATTCCAGTAATTTGCCAAGTAAGATGATTGATTACATAAATCCAGTGTTTCTTTCACAGGTGATCGGGGGGGGGGGTCTATCCTAGAGCGTCAATTACACCTCCAATCAAAATCAACAAATATTGTAGCAAGACTAGCAACAAGGGCTTACTCTTTATTCTGCTAGAATTAGAACCTGCGTAATGAAGCAGGCAAGAAACCTACGAAATTTACAATTGCAAAATTTTAGCGTGTCACCCGTCGGGCCGTCACTCACACAATAAATAAATTTTCCTTGCAAAACGTATTCAAACTTTCGTCCCGGAAACTGTAACATTATTCAGAGGTGACTAGTGATTGGTGCAGAAAAGAATAACCTCAGTCTTACTTATACTTTGTGGACCGCTTAAGTATTTTTTTGTTATTTTCTTAGTTACTTCAGTGCTGAAACCCGCCAAACTATTCATCGTTGCAGGTTTACTTGAGTGAGTTTCCCTCTCCCATTAGTATGTCATATTCAGTTACTCTATAAGTTTTTTAATTGACGCGCCTTATGCTTTTCTTTCTGGTCATGCATAAATAAAATTATCTTTTACTTTTTGGTACGAATTGTTTAAGAAACAGACTATCCCAGCGGCCGACCATCCTGACAGAGGTTTTTTTGGTGTTTCTCCTCAGTCACACAAGGCGAATGCCGGGATGGCCCTTTCAACACAGGCTCAGGCCTGGACAGGGGAGAGGAAAGGTTTCGCCTCCCGGTCGAGGAAAAAAACCTGGAAAAATCTCAATGAGGAGTGTATGTCGAATAACTGTCAAATAGGACTGACAGAAAATCTCTGTGTCAGTAGGTTCCACAAAAAGAAAAATTATATCTCTTGGGACATGAGTTTTCTGGTGGCGCAATTTCTCAGGTTTTGTACAGTTCCTAATGAATAGTGATATACTATCCTTACAAAATCTCCTGATACATCATTTCTCCTTGTAGATAATGCGATTATTAAAATAACGGCTGAAGTAGTTGTAGAGAGTATGGATTCCGCCAGGATTCTCAGAATGAGGGGGTGTATGAAGTGAAAATTGGGCTACCATAGTGTTCCTGTGAGTGGGTGGTAACGCTTGCTGGACCTATATTGAAGGTTCCATCCCAGCCTTTGGCTGGTGCGACTGAGGAAAACCACTGAAAACAATGCAGCCAAGACGGTCAGCCGTTGGGATCGAACCCAGGACATCTCGAATAGTAAGACAACGCTCTACTAACTATCCAATAAAATTCAAGTATCTTAGGTTCAAGCCAGGAGATGATGCGTAGGTAAAGTGTACCAAGCCAACATTTGCCTTGTATGTCCCCGGGAGAGGGAACTTTCTCGTTCTACTTACCATATCTAGCAAAG
>JAGDQP010060096.1:0-12266 GCA_022664845.1 Lepisma saccharinum
AAATTTCGTCATTGTACGACGTCGGGAAATGAGTTAAATTAACGTTGCAAGATTTGAGGATACTACAAACCATTGTGAATTAAAGAAAAGTATGTAAAAATTGCGCGCACTCTAAGATTCGAATAAATACGGTACTGCCAGAACGATATTAGTTTTTGGCAGCAGTTCAAGGACAGCAGAGTTTGTTTTCTGGAACGGGAAAATTCAAGTGACCGGATTTCTATTCTGGGGTTGGTCAGTAAAAATCGCTTTAGGCTTATAGAAGAACGCAGGCTGAACACGTTACCCTTTTATGCTCTGGCGCTTTACGTTTCACTCACATGTCCCTTCGGTTCTGAAGATATGTCGCAGGAGCAACTTGCCAAAAAGAAGAAGAAGGTAGTTTGTGTTGCGAGTGAGTTTTGTGCATGCTATAGGACAACGTTTGAGCAACTGGATTGAGAACGTCTGGAAATACTCTGGCTGAAAACCACAACATTATATTTATAAAAGAAGAAATGTAAAGAAGAAGTTGGGTTGTCAGCGCATTTTAAGCATGCGGTATGATGTTTGAGCAACTGAACTCTGAGCAACGTCTGGCAACATTGGACTTCTTTGGATGAAAATTTGTTTCATAAACATTTCCATTGTTTTGCTTCTGACGTTCTCTAAAACAGAAGCACATTGTCTTTCAGTACCCGACAGCAGATTTACGTCACCGTAGTTGCATAAATTGAATCATTTGGTTCAATTATTGCAGAGAACGTTCTGTTTGCGCTTCTCATTTACGCGCTTGGAATGTTGGAATATAAAAGACCAGTAAACCAGGGGACTTGGCCCGACGTCGGCTTCTGGATGGCGGAGGCGGGGCGAACGTCGGGTTTTGAAACAACCGACAAGGAGTCGATGTCAGAGTGCGGATCTGCGAGAGGTTACATCTTTAAGTCGACCCTTACGGCGTCCCAGAAATTGGCCAGACAACATAACGCCACTTATGGGTCGCGCAGAACTTCTTCCGACTATTTCCCGATTACTAGTTGGTCGGGCCGCCGTCGGGATCGCCATTTCGCTTTCTGGGAGGAGTCTAACAATAAGTGGTAATTTGGAGATATTTCCTGGCGTTAGCAAATCTCAGAAGGTTAAAAAATTTTACTTTGAGATTACTTCTCTTGTAAAGCTAGGTTTGCATTGAACTCATTTTCACTTATTTTATATTTCGTCGGTAGGACACCCTCATGTTGGTCGCCTTGTCCCACCACGCGGGGTCTTGTGGCATTTTAGTTAGGCTCCTGGTAGGAATCCCCCCAAAAGTGGTTGATGTTTATTATTGACGTAAGGATAAACGGTGATTCTAACTTCGGCAAAGTCACGCTGGTTTTCCAGCTACCTGCTTTGCTTGTGATTTGGCTGAGTAGCCAATTGAAAAACAAGTTTAAGTATTTCTATTGTCTACTCAATTGCAAACAAAGCACGCAGTCATCGCTTTCATGAAAATCCGGTCTGATATTTTGTCAGCTTTGTGTAAGAGAGATAAGTACTTTATTATCTTTGTTTCGTCTGTTTTGTACACTAGAGTTCACACAAATTTAATGTAAGCCACGACCCAATTGTACATTGTTTAGTATATTTTATTTATTTTTATAGTAGTTTGATTTGATATTCAGAACCATAGACCGTATTTGGAAGACGTAGAGTAAAGGGTTTGTACACGAATAGGCAGAGTTACGAAGAATTACGAAATAAAGGAGGAGATAAATACACAACAATGGTTTTATTCATTGATTGTTTACAATTAATTTAACCGCACATAATATATATTTTTATAAGAAGATGAATATTTTGGTGCAGTCTTAAAAAAAACACAAGCAGAAATGATAGCATTCTAAATTTCTAAATTTATACATTTCGAGTATGAAGAAAGAGGTTTAGGTTATGTAGATACACCGTGCACGGGAATATTTTCATGGTCTGGTAGAACGTACGCTTGCATTTGCACTTGGTCAACCGTCATCACCTCCGAAGACGAGCATATTCTGCTCGAAAAATTCCAATCAACCAACATAATCTTGATGATATAACTACACTGCAAAGTTACGTTCCGGAATATTCCTTTTAAGATAGTATTACATTGACCATCCACCATCCTAGATGACTCTGGATCTGATAGTGATAAATAAGCTATCTCTCAAGTTAAAATATGTGTATTGACTAAACTTCGACACTTTTCATCAACGAAATAATAATATAAAAGTAGGTTATAAAAGATATAATGTTCTGTATGACAGTTTTCATTTTTATGTTCTGAGAACGAAACATTCTATTTGTGCTGTCACAGTTACTTCTGTTAAAAGGTGCGTATATTAGGAAGATATGTAATCATTGTGATACAACATTCAAAAAAAAATATTTTTATTTAATATGTAGACACTCTTTTGTCTTGAAGCGAAAATAATTATCTGTAGAAAGGGCAAACGTTACAAAATATTTTATTTTATTCTAACCTAAGAAATAATTATTGTTAGAAGAAAATCTCGTATTTTAGTCACAGTTAGTTGTAACTTAACGTGTATGTAACGGCAGATTCCAGTGTTTCTTCTTCCTCCAGTTATTGAGATTTTTGAAAATCTAAAAACTTTAAATTTGCAACATCTGCCCTTTTATGCAGAAGTCTATTAGATTGTTTCTTGGTTTACACATAAGATTTTTTTTTCTTAATAAAAAACAAAACAAACCTTTTCGGCTGTGCATGGAAAGAGAGATACTCAGTTTTTAGAACGTCTCGCCATCATCACGACAAGTTTAGATGGAATATTGAATTTTATTTATAGCTTTTAGGCATCTAAGGCTCAGGCCGGGATAAGGGAGGAGAAAGGGTGTTGCAAAGTCGGCCAGAGCATATGTTGTAGGTGCCATCTATGAATTTGCCTGGTATGATAGAGAAAAAAAAACTGGGAAACCTCAGTCAGGATGGTCGGCCGCTGGGATCGAAACCACGATCTGCAGAATGCAGCGCCAACGCTTTACCTCTGAGCTACGACGGCTCGGTTAGTTACGCCGGACTTACAAGGAACACTCACCAAGTGGCAGGGCCCGATTTTGTTGAAAATTCAAATGTAAGTAAAGTGCCTAGGTAAACCATCATATTCAAAATTATAGCTGCGATTGTCAACACATAAAGACAAAGTGACCCGAGAAAGATGGAACATAAAGAGCAAGTAAATCGAGTATAGAGTGAGGAAAACGCCTTTCATTCCCAACATAACGGTACCTTTTGGTTTTCGTTCCTTCAGCTGTTCCAACATTCTTTTTCATTATTCGACTCACACATACTCCAGGACAATTTCAGGTTTCATTTTATCGTACAGGATTAGAATTGTTAAAACTGACTTCATTATTATTTTTTTGAAGATCCCAGCATAGAATGCCCACTTACTATTTAAAAATGTTGAAGCATAGTGAAGATGACCGCTTTTAAGATGGTGGTCATTGTGTCATCTCCTGTCCGGTATCTATTGATAGTCATTTTCTTTCAATATATTTAGCAGTTTGTAAAAGAAAAGACAAATTCCTGACCCTGTACTCGATTTACTTCCTCTCTAAGTTCCATCTGTGATCTATCTCGGGCACCTTGTCGTTATCTGTTGACCATTGCAACTATAATTTTGGCGATGAAGACACTCTATCTACATACGATTTTTCATCAAAATTAGGTCCTTTGCGGCAGTACCACACACGTTGATTGAACGTTGATAAAACCATTTAATGTCCGCCATTTCAACGTTTTTTTTATCAACATTTAATCAAATTGTGTGCTACTTTGGTCACTTGGTGAGTGTTCCTTGTTAGTCAAGTCGTTCACGAGGTAGTATTCAAAGATCTGTTAATCACACAAAAATATTCGTACTAGAATGAGTAACAAAAACTTTCGCTTTCCAAAAAAAAAGTTTGTGACCAGTTTCTTTCCTTGTTTTGCACAACCTAGTTTAAAATTTGAATTTAAGCAACTGATGTCCTTGCCGGAGGAATGTGAAACGAATTATTCCAAAAAAAATATTCCGTGTTTGGTTTCATTAAGGAAATGACCTTATAGGCTCAATGCACCGAGTGTAAATAAAGGAAAATAAAATAATTAAGACTCAATTAATGGTAACCTAAATGTGTTGTTTATCCGTTTGTAATGAAAAGGACATTTAATGATGCGTCACAATATCTAAATATAAAAGATAGTTTAACGAAGAGAACATTGATTAGGGTTGAATAGCTCCTTCAGTTAACTTCTGTTTGAATACGGCAATGAAGGTTTCCGTAAGTAAATACTATTATTAATTCTTCTGTCCTTTAATTGGCAAATAAGGGTCTCAGTTGATATTCAGTTTGGTTGAATATTTGCTTTTCTTTTCAACAAAATTTATTATACAAAACTAAGGGATAAATTAATTAATTTTAAGTTACGAGACCGATTTGGAATTGATGTAAACATTAACTGTAATGTTTTCTCCTATGTTTAACGCTCTGTGGCGGTCTCTGACGTTTTACGGATAAACGTAACTTAAACTATTCCATTAGCCGCTGAGCAGATTAAGTACAATTTGACAATTTGACGGAAAGAAATATTTACGGAAGTTGAAAAGAAAAGTAAATAAAAAAAATGAAATATTACGAAACCTTATCTGTATAAAAATATACGTTACTGATTATAACATTAATAACGTTTTAATGCATGATTCAAGTACATATGGCTTAAAAGTAAGGGGAAAAATATATTTCATTAGTCCTACTTCACAGCTTGTTGTAATATTAACTGTATTGAATTCTCCTAGCATTCGTTGATTTTAAAATTGTTTGGTTACACTTGATGTATTTATTAAACCAAAAATTAAGAGCAGTTGATAGTAAGCCGCATTCGTCGTTGGCGATGTCTATAAGATTGAGTTCATATTTTGCTTCATTTAAATATTAGAATAATATTGCCCAATAATCTATTTGCCTGTTGGCTATTTCGTATTTCCATAATTTCTTGGACATGGAATGAAACTGTTAATTCTACGTCCTGACACTATATCCGTTTATTGTGGGTTTTGGTAGCACACATATTGTAAAGCATAGCAGACAGTGTTGCAACCTTGAATAATGTATCACCTTATACCTAGGAAATCAACATCTTAAATATTTTAGCCGGTGTAATGCTCATAGCTTTTAATCCATTGGCTCTGTGCTCAGTACAGGAAACAAACTATTTAGTAAAGCGATGTAGTGCCAACTGAAAAAAAATGCGTATAAAAGGCTAGCAACACGTACAACCCGATGATATAACATTGCATTTTTTTATATCGGTCTTATTGATATAAATTAAGTCCTAGAAAGAATATTCAATTTAATGCAACGTTTCCGAGTTATTATAAACTTTTTATTTTATTAAAATTTTTAAAAGTGATATTTGATCACACATTTGAAACCATATTTCTGAAAAGTAAAACCGCCGATTGCTAATCAGAATCTTTTTTTTTTAATATAGTCGAACATGTCTACTGTCGGTCTGTGAAACTTGATGATCAATGAGTATTTGTACATCTCCCTCCCCAAAAAGTTATGTTAACATATATATAGCTTAATGTAATATATTCTCTCCATGAGGTATTAAAAATAGAATATTAGTATTAAAAAGCGCAGATTAATTCATCACTGGACTGGATATGAGCTAAAACACCAAGTTCTACCTTGCAGGATGATTGCTCTAGTACGTAATAAGCTACTTTGCACAAGAGTGCAGTCATCAAAAGGTCTCGCTCCCGAAAGCCAGCGGTGTCCAAATATTTAACGTTGACCCTGGCAAGCAGAAGTCCGCGATTTTTCCCTTGTGAAAGTCAAGTAGATATATTTTATTCAATTATAACTCAAATCTACACTTAGAATATTTAAAACAACTGAAACACTAGTACGTATTTAATTGCTAAGAGAAATGAATTTTAAACTAATTCACATTCGTTGATTCTTGCTCATTTGATAGAACTACTATAACATGGCTCAGATTCTATTTTATATTGCAACTCTAAGAAATCAGTGATACAAGTTGATGAACACTGTGTTCTATCGTAGGATATAATAGTAGTCAGGATGACAAAGGCTAATTTTCCATTGCATATCATTGCCCACAACGCGAAAGTGACTATATGAATCATACTTTGGCAACACGACACGATGAAAGTAAACAAAAATGCTGCTTGTATAATTTCTTAATATCTAAAACAAATCTCGTAAAGTTTCAAACATTAATATCTTATCGGATTCCATGTCTTTCTTCCCCTTGTGAATAATAAAAAAAAACTCCAGGAAAAAAGTGATTATCAGGTTGTTGACTTGGTGTACCAATTTTATTCCAATCGTCTTTCAAGTTTCAACTACGCCGTTTTTTTCTAACATATTACTGACGATCCCTAGACAGTATTTTCTTTCTTTGTCTCTTTCTTTCTTAAACTAGTACAAATAAACGTATATTATAAATGCATTAACAAGGTACTAAGGTTCGTACAGTAAAATTAGGGTGACGTTTCAAAATTGAAAGTTAAACCAAGTAAAAAGAATGTGCCACTTTCAGAGATATCAGGTCAAAAACAGCCCGATAAGTAATTGTCTGTTAGCCTAAATATAAAAAAAATATATATTTAGCTCATTTAGTTGACGCGCTATCCTTCATTTCAGACAGATAGACGAGAAGACAGACGGGCGACATGATGACTGACACAAAGGGAATCAAAAGAGGAAAAAGTAGGTCCATTGAAAAGAGCTTGAGATACATGTATGAGAAAATATTCAGTCAACAGTTGTGGACGCTTTGGACATTTGGTTACATGTCGTAATTTCAGAAATAAATTATATCACTTTCGTTTTTTGCACTGTATGCTCTGAAAAACTAAATTTAAATTTCTTTAAATATAGAATTGTTACATCCTTTTGCTAGTACTTTATATGATGTTAAAATTGTCAATTCATACTACCTTAAATTATATTTAATTCTTCTGTGGCAACATATTAACATACCTATCATTATATTCATTCTTTTATCTGTTACAGAGTTTAGTTATTGTGCTGACTCTCTTGGCAACAAGCGAGGGTTACGTCCGCGGCAGAGGTGGAAATTCACGTGATGACGCTGGCGAAAGAAGCGGAAGTGGAACAATCAGCAGAGGAGAAGGTGAGCTCGGAGGACAGGGTGGTGCAATAGGTGTACAAGGAGAAGGCCGAGGAAGCCAAGGTGAAACAAGAGATTTGAAACTAAATGGTACGCGTGAAGGAGTTGACGGACAAGGTGATCTCGGTGGTCGAGGAGGAAGTAAAAATTTGGAACAAGTTGGTGGGGGTGAAGGTGTTGGGGCACTAGAAAGTGATATCGGAGGTCAAAGAGGAGCAGGAGTTTTGGCACAGGGAGGTAAAATTAGGGGAATTGAGAGACAGCGAGCCGGTCTCGAAGCTGAAGGACGAAGAGGAGATTTGAACCAAGGTGGTGAGCGTGAAGGAATTAATGGACAGCAAGACGGTCTCAATCGTGAAGGAGGAAGAGGAAATTTGGAACAAAGTGGTGTGGGCGGAGGAATTCGCACACAAGAAGGTAGTCTCGGAGATCAAACAAGAGGAGGAGTTTTGGCTAGTGGTGAAGGACGAAGGGGAGATTTGAAGAAAGTTGGTGACCGTGAAAGAATTGATGGACAGCAAGGCGATCTTAGCGGTCAAGGAGGAAGAGGAAATTTGGAACAAGGCGGTGTGGGTGGAGGAATTGGTGGACAAGAAGGCGGTCTCGTTGGTCAAAGAGGAGCAGGAGGTTTGGAACTAGGAGGTAAAATTGGGGGAATTGATGGACAGCAAGCAGGTCTCGAAGGTGAAGGACGAAGAGAAGATTTGAACCAAGGTGGTGAGCGTCAAGGAATTGATGGGCAGCAAAGGGGTCTCGGTGTTCAAACAGGCAGAGAAAATTTGGAACAAGGTATCGTAGGTGGGGGAATTGGTGCACAAGAAGGTGGTCTCGGAGGTGAAAGAGGAGGACGACCTTTGGTACAAGTAAATAATATTACAGGAATCGATAGACAGCAAGCCGGTCTCGGGGGTGAGGGAGGAAAAGGAAATTCGGAGCAAGGTAGAGAGCGTGGAGCAATTGATGAGCAAGTAGATAATCTCAGAGGTCAAGGTGAAAAAGCAAATTTGGAACAAGGTGGTGTACGTGGAGAAATTGGTTCAGAAAAAGTTGTTCTCGTTGGTCAAGGAGAAAGTAGAGATTTGGAACAAGGCGGTGTCAGAAATAAAGGAGAAACAGAAGATTGAGAACGAAACGGTGGACGGCGGAGATAACTTGGAAGGGGTGAGGACAACAATGAAATATAGGAGGAGTACTAAAGAATCAAAATTTGATAATTATTTGTCCATTTTGGTGTTTTCTGTTTCTTAAATTTTTCTTTGTAACTGAAGTTAGCTTATATATTTTAACAATGAAAAGAGAACTCTATTAATGACCAGCGATTTATAAGAATGAAAATTAGGAAAATCGGAAATATTTGTATACTAATGCATTTATTCATGTATCGATTTTGTAATTGTTTCTAAGCTCAATTAAAGTGCTCAGAAATTAAACAAGAATCCTTGATTATCCGAACCTATTAAGTAAAAAGCATGTATTGATTTTACTTCTCATGGCAACAAGTTACGTTAAGCTAAAATAAATGTACCAAGTACATCCAGAAAGTAAGTGTCGTTGTCAATTGTAAGTGCAGCCTCGGTGTGATCATAATTGTGAGCGAGATCACCGAGTGTGTATACTCATTGACAAGGCCAGGAGTAGTTTGAAATAGGAGAGCAGTACAGACTTTTCGCTGAGTGAGTTTATAATGTTTCAGAAAACGAGTCGGTCGCCGTGTGCGAAATGAGGATTGTGATCCATTACTTAAATGCGAGGAACGTTAAACCATCAGCCATACACCGTTCGATTGATGAGGTGTATGGATGACATGTGATGACTGCTTCAACGGAGTGGTAATGGGTGCGACAGGCTAATGACGACGAGGGTTAAAGTAGGCGACCAACTGTAGTGAATGAAGACTTATTGCCTGCAGTGGAAGATAAAATTAAGAAAAGACGATTCAGTCCTTCTACACTTTAACTATATTGTCCATAAATTTCATATTCTATGCTTCATAAAATTGTGAGTGAGGAATTTCAGTTCTCAGAATTATGTGGCTGCTGGATCCCCAAATTGCAAACAGAAGAACAAAAATTGAAGCATCAAGGCAGTGCATTGGAGTTTCAGACACGGTACTATAAAGGGCGTAATGCTTTTGTAGAGCGTCTCGTCACTGAAGAAGAATTATAGGTGTCACATAAGACTCCAGAAACAAAACGACTCTCATTGGAGTGGCGATACACTTCATCGCTAGGAACGACTAAAGCCAAATTGACGTTGAACACTCAGAATATCATGTGAACAGTATTTTTGACAGACAACCATTCGTCTTCTGGACTTCTGCCGCGAGGTGACAGGATCAACTCCAATAAATATTGGGAAACGTTTAGGAGGTTACCTTGCGCAATTCCCGCAAAAATAGTAAGTGCCATGTTTAGTTGGGGCATTGTTATTAATGAGAATACCCGTTCTCACACTGCAGTTGAAACTCAACGACTTCGTACAACCTTTAGCTTGGAACAATTTCCTAATCCTCCAAATTGGGTCGCACTGTCCCCAATGGTATAGAACTCACTTCTGTTGCGTGGAGTCCCTGGTTCAATCCCTGCTCGTGCCGTGTAGGCTTTGTGATTTACAAGCACCATATGCGTGAGTTTATTTGGGGTTCTCCCGACTTCTTCATTCCACTAATTCATTCAAAATCATCAATTTGGCTCCAGTCTTAGCAATAAAGAGGCCTATTTCTTGGACGTCAATTTGTAAATGACAAATATCTGAACATTGGCGAGAACTATGTTGATAATACTATGATCATATTTCAAATTAGCCTCTGAACAATGAAAAGCAAGACGTCTGAACTTACTGCCAGATAAGGATTTTTATTTCATTAATTAATCAGTGTTTTAGAGTTTAAGAAAATCTAATTGAAGCAGTCAGTTGTTAATTAAGATACATGAATTGCGTACAAATGAAAGGAATGTTGCTTATGTACTTTTTATTCAATTTTTAAAAAGACATCAGCTCCCCCATCTTTTACTTACAAATAACATACTTATATAATACAGTAGCGATACAATCTCATGAGTTAGAACCGCTTTCGAACCTGCTAACTGCCATACCTGCTAACTGTCATTTATCTCACTTTACTGTTTTTCAATTTAAAACGTTTCTCCAAATTGTCCCAAAACTTGTATCCCTGCAACGATGCCCTTTTGAAGATGTACGATTTACTTATGTGTTGTTTATCCTTTACCTTAGATGTCCTTTTATTAAATTATTAAATGTAACGAATTTGTGACTACAGTACTCAGAAGTTCATTTGTACTTTTGTTAAATATCTTTGAAATGGAATGAAACCATTAAATTACTGACTAACGTAAATTTAGTAACAGAAAATAACGTGCATTTTGGAAATGAAATATAGAAACGATACATCAAACATTTTACCTTAAAATAGAAAATGATAAAATAGGATTAACGTTTTACAATAATTTTGAATAACGTCAGTTAAATAATATTTAAGTTACAGACTTCTCGGTAAACTCACACAAAGTAATCACTGTGAAGAAGGAACCTAAGGGAATCTAATCCTGAATTTGTTCTGCATCATCTACTATCTTCTGGTTATCAGAATCCTAGGGGTATATACAGTATTTATTTCATTATAAGTAAACATTATCTTTGAGAAGTTTTTTTAGATAATCTTTAATGTTGTCAAAGAACTTCAGAACATCTTCCATTTTAGCTTCATTTTACAATTCATACTCGAAATCAACGTAGTAAAAATTCAATTATAGAAACATTTTATACATGCCAAGTTTGTATATGACAAGTTTACATTACATTTTGTCTCACAGAAGCCTCAGCTTGTGTGTGAGTCTTATTCTCCAATTATCACTATTTTGTTGTTGTCTGGTTACCAATAACAAATTATTTACATAATATTGCTTCTACATCGTCGTCATTCAGTCTTTTTAACCAACACAAAACAAGTTTTTAAAACCTCCTTTTTTTGTTTTTGTTTTTCTTTCTTAAAATATAGATGTTTTGTTGCAAATTTTCGGTAAACATTAGTAAGTTTAGTGGTGTGTTGATATTTTCTTAGTTCTGATTGTTTCAATATCCTCATTTGTTACACTTCTGGTTTCAAATCTTAACACTAAGACTTAAGTATGTTTGAGCTAGAAACCTGCAACACGTTATCTATCAAAATACTTTTTCAGTACATAATGAATATTGCCTTTTGGCAACGGATACAACATCATTTAGCGACTGAGGCTAGAGTATCATGAAGAAGAATCTTATTTCTCTGACTCGGAACACTTTATAAAGCCTTTTCTAACTGTAATGGGATTACAGCTCTAATCCAAGCTGAGGACTTTGGAATATCTTCTATTTGTCTGTGAAAAGAAAAGAAACCAAGTAAAACTGATTTAAAACAATAAAAATAAAATTGAAAATAATGATGTCAAAATCACCCACATTTAAATATTTCATAAATGTCTGTGTACTGTGTCGGACTGGATAATCAGACGTACCAAGCAACATTGCATGTTAGTCAATGATCCTGCATTATAACAGTACTTGGTTCCCACGTACCTACATGCCTAGAACCTATGTACCGGTATTTGATCCACATAAAATTAAGAAAAAAAATCAATAAAACAAATAGAAGATATATGGTAACATATTAGTCTAAATTGAAACACAATTTTCTGTATATTAAAGCATGCAAATTTCAACATTAAATAGGGCAGTCCGTACGTTTTGCGACCGTGCGATTTACAACCATACGGAATATCGTACATTTTGCGACCCGAGATAATGAAGTGTGTGTTTTTAGACCGTACGAAGTTTGTTTATCACATCAATGTGTATGTGAAATTGAAAAGTAATGACTTTCGATGTATCCCAAAGGGAACTGGAAATGTTGATGTCTCAGGAGGTTACGCGCCTAACTGCGAATCGGGCTCAAATCCTGACCAGAACGCTGAAGACCTTTCTGCTGCGTTCTCATGCGTGGTGCTCTGAGATGTAGTCAGCCACCTATAAAATTAAGTACCAGAGTGTCGTTGGTAGTCCTGGGCACCTTGGGAGGTTTTTTTTTTTTTTTTTTTTTTTT
>JAGDQP010060097.1:0-12265 GCA_022664845.1 Lepisma saccharinum
CAGTAAGATTTTTACAAGATTGAATTGTCAAATTTGAACTGAAATTCCATTCAACTGTTTTTTATGTTTTTAATAGTAAGTAAATTAAAATTACATTGAAGGTAAATAAATATTTTATTTCAAATGTAAATCACACTACTAACATTAAGATTTAGGATTCGTTCATTCTTTTGGACAATTGTTTCATCAACTGTTTATTTTATATTCAGGTACGATACTATCACTTTACTTCGACGTAAGTATATGATCTTCATCAGATCTTACTTGATAGTAGCGTTTTTCTAATACAGAAGTCTTTCGTTAATGTTCATTTAGAAATATCGAAAAGTCAAGATCTCATCCCTTGAACCATTCGGCGTCGACCTAGCGGTCTTAAGACCAGGTGGTTAGTTATCTTACGTAGCCGACGTCGCAGAAGCAGTACACGAACTCCTGAGACCATAGTTGTAGTAGTAGTTGTAATAATAGTAGTTAGAACAGTATCAGTATTTATAGTAGAAGTATTACGACTATTAGTGTTGCCAACGTATTTTATACAACCCGCACCAACGGGAGGGCACTTTACCTAATTTAAAATAATGAATAGTTTATGCAGAATATGTCGCTACATAGTTTCAAATATGTATTTACATAGAATATGCCACATGTACAACGAACACTGTAATGAGGTGTTCACTTGTCCGTATTCAATAAAAACATACATTACCAGTTAGCACACTCGCTTCCTGTGTGCATAGTCGCGAGCTCAAATCCTTTAGAGTCCATAAAATAGTGTGGTTTGAAGTCCACTTTAATTTTAAAAATGTTGTAGGTCCTTTCAGAAGCTCTATTGGAACGTTAATCACAAGTTAAACAGATTCGAAATCTTTCAGGAACAACTTAATAATAAATTAATCTAAAGAAGTAGCGAAGCGTGAGTATAGACAGGGTAGACTGTGTCTACCCACTGTTAAAAATATATTATGTATTTATTTTGTTTTTACTGGTGATTTGATTTGATTTGGCATTTTATCACTGACATAAACAGCTATTTTCCTCCTCTAATACATTCTTTTATATGTTTGACAATAAAACAGGTAACATACAACCATAAATATATAAAATATTGCAAACGCTTTTACTGGCTCAAAAATACTGGACTAGATTATTCGCGCTGTACCATGGGTGTAAATACGGTAGATGGATTGACTGGCCCAATACAATAATTAAGGTGGGTCAAGTTGACACCGGTATTCGATTAATCTTGCCTGGTGGATTGGGATTTACTTGCATCTTATTGGTTGGCCTATGCCTGGATGTGTGGAAGCAAAGAATGGAGGAAGATCTAGCTAAGGAATAGAGGAGGAAGATATTTTAAATAAGGTATTGTACGGATAAGGCATTATCAGTTTTTTTTTAATCAATTACACCTGCCAGGTAATCATGGCTTGCGCTGGCTTCAATTTCAGGTCACTAGAAGTAGATTTGTCTCCCGTATTTAGACCCATGGCGCTGTGCTAACGGCTCTGGCTAGACTGCGATAGGAAGTAGCTGGCATCAACGACATATTCGGCAAGTAAGAGAAGTTCCAACTTTAGGCAATCTTCTAGGTGTCTCCTTCGCGGCTGCTTTCGAGCTGGGTCGTGTGTGACACACACAAACACACAGAGTGAGAGAGAGAGAGAGAGAGAGTTTGTGTGTGTGTGTGTGTTACACTATACAGAGAAGAAGTTGTACAGCAAGCACTCTACGAAGACAAGTCTACCCTCCAACGCGCTCCTATGAGCATGTGTGATAACCTGTATGCGTTGACAGTGATGCATGTGCACGAGAGAGACTTTTCCTCTTATCTTGCTTTCCCGAATAGGTCTACTTGTTGAATACAGTTTATTTTATTATTGAATAACACTTTTAGCATTGTAGGCATTTTCTTGAAAGTTGTGTGCGACAATACACAGTAACAATTAAAATTTGAATTTTTAATCAGTTTTATTTCCTAATTTTCCCCAGTTGCGGTTCTTAAGGTTGTGTTCCCTGTTTGTCGTTGAACCACTCCTCTTTGAGTGGGTGCTTTCTGCTTACAAATTATCAATTTTGTAACCAAATCCAGGTATTTCGACATTCATTCAATTACTAAAAATTCTAGCTCTACTATTGTTAATGTAGACGAAGCTTTGTGCAGTTTATACTTTTTGGCCATTTTAATAACTGAAGGGTGTCGGAAGAAAATAGGGAATGTCGATTTGAAAGGATTTTGTACTGTATAACTCGTTCTATTGTTGAAAATTAGGCTAAGAAACTGTCAAAGAACGAAGAGTTAAAACTCATAAATAAACAACAGGAGAGAATATTACTAGTTGGTGAACCATTTAAACATGAAGCAATTAAGGAATTAAACATTGATATTCTCAATAAACCTGTTTTGTGATATTCCTTGTATTTTCCCGACATCTTTTAACTACGGACTTCAACACGTCTAGATTCTATTGGTCTTAAAATTTCTAATATCCAGAAATATCAATTTCCCAACCAGTATTCCAACTCAAACACCTCAGACTACACGACTACTGTGGTCGGTTTGATGATATAGAATCTCAACCACATTATACTCATGTCCAAGCAAAAAATCGTAAACATTTTTTCGTTGGTAGCATAGGATTTAGGCATTTTCGTTTTCATTCGTTGTTTTCGCTTATCTGCTGTTCACAATATAATCTGAATTTTGCGGGAGTGTATTCACATGAATGTTTTCATGGTGTGTGCATATCCTGTTACGGCGGTAACTTGTGTGCAACGTCAAGTACTGTTGTGTTGTGTGGATGAAAAAATTGTGTTATAGAAGTGTTTAATGTGAGTTTAAGTGCTCTGTTTTCTTTAGAAGATGCATAACATTAAGAAATCGAGTTACCAGATGGTTACATTGCTGTTAAAAAAAAAACCGCTGCGTAATATAGTAGATACACGGGTATATTCTGTTTTACTTTTGACATTTTTCTTGTTCCACATTGTCTACCCATTTGTTTATCTCACGCTTCGCCACTGATCTAAAGCAAAGAGTTTTGAGGGGACAATGACAATTGTAAATGTTAATACCGTTTGCTAGTTAGCGTACATCAAATGACTTTTACAGTTTTTCTTGTATAAACAGGGTTATCATTTTCTTGAAGTAAACCATTGAGGTACATCGCTTTGTGTGAAAATATATTGGTTTGGTTGAAATGTTCCCATAAACACCGAAGATATAGAGAAAAGTCATTCTTTTCAAGATGGCGGCCGGTGGTACCTAAAATGTATGAAAACCATTGATTAAAATTGGCCTGAGTCGAAATCTGCAGGTTTGGTCGAGATATTCCGTTAAATACCGAAAACATAGAGAAAAATTGCATTGTTTGAAGATGGCGGCCGAAAATAGTTCCAATACATGGAGCCGTTGAATTACAATCGTGTGGGTAGAAAATACATGATAACCAGTGATGCACACCGTTCTGAATCGAAATTAGTTTTTTTTTTGGTCAACATATATGCCTTCTTTATGAATCTTAGTTGGCAATATTGGATTCAAGATGGCGACTCTTTGATCATTTAATGTGTTTCTCGTAACCTAATCTTGATAACTTACCTTCACACCCAATTTCGCTTCAATAGCTCTAGCCAGAATCTCCGGAGAATTGTGCCCCCATGGTATAGATCCAGGAAGCTGCGTCCCCAGAGGGGAGGTTTGCCCCATTTATTGTAAGCTAATCTTGTTCATACACCTTCATACCAAATTTCGTTTCTGTAGCTCCAACCGTTAGGCTATGCACTCCATACAACAAGACTTTTTCAACATTTTGTAATATTTTCTTAACCTACTTTCCTAGCACCAAAGTTTTGCATGTTACGGCTTCATGTTTCGACCATCCACTTTACGTAGGAGAGAAAATATGCTCAATTTGGCCTTGTGTGTTGAAATACTGATGGATGGTAGGGAATTTCCCCGCTGAGAGGGAAAATAAACATCAGGGAACTCTCGTTTTCCAAATTGGGAATATATAGTTACTTCCAATTAATTCATTCTGTGTTACATTTCCATTATTTATAAACGTTGGAAAAGCAAAAGAAGTATTTTAGAAATAACTGTATTCACCAGAACATCAGTAAAAATGTCCTCCACAAGACAATTTGTTAAAGAAATAAAAATGTTTTTCACTACGTGCACCTTTGTACATGATTTACACAAACTAACTCAAGCACCTTATTGAAGGAAGGGCTGAATACTGGAACACTGAATGAAATACCAACGCAAAGAGGAACAGAGACCATGTCCTGGTAAAAGAGAACGTAAGATAACCTTACGTGTACAGGGTGCCGTTGTCAAACAGGGTCGACATAGTACATATAAGAAAGGGATTCTGGACAAGTACTTTGAGATAGGACATCCAGGCTCGGAAATATCATAGTGTTACTACAAATTTTAGCTTCCTGGAAACGCCTGACGAATATATAACTCCAGTATAATTCTTGTCTCGTCAAAGCTCGAATACGCAAGTTCGATAGGACTAACTTCCATACTTATCCTGTGCAGCGTGTTTTACAAGGGTTGAATGTATAAATTTCTGATGTAAAATGTGGCATGGTTAAGATACCAAATGAGTTGTTCACAAATGTTACTTAAAGCCCAATGTTGGGTGTGAACTCTTTCTAGCAACACACGAAGTAATCGCTGACGTCAAGAAGCGAGCAGACCAATGCGTTCATCGTTATGACTCTTTCGGGAAAGAAAGTGTACCGTGAAAAACATGATTACTCTTGACTCTTGGACGTGTCTGCATAAAAAGCATTGACAAGCGACAACTGTGAGCTGGCGCTTTGGTGTTGTGGCTAACGTTTCGGAAAACGTGTACAGTAACGTTTTTTTTTCTTTTTTGTACATAATGTTTACCTATTTTCAAATTGTATAAGAAACACTAACCATTGATTAGGTTAGGTTAGTCAGGTTCGGTGTTTTTTCTATTATCCGAGCGATTTGTTCTAGTTCACGATAACAATAACAGGTGGCTCTAACGTCGGAAATACTTTCATTCCCGAATGAGTGAATCGTTCTTTCATTCGCTGCTACAGAACGAGTTTCAAACCCAACATGAAGTAACATTTGTAGACAACACATTTTCTAACATGACCATACAACATTTTACATCAGAATTAACATATTCAACGTTTTGTAACACACGTTCCACAACATACGCATGGAAGATAGCGCTACTTGACAAGAGAGGAATCGTAGTAAGGTTTCAAATCTGTTAGGCACTTTCTATAACTTTGAAGTTCCAATAATACGCGAAGATGGCGTCTTCGACCATGGTATCCTATCTGAAATTAGCTGTGCCTTCAAACTGGGCTCTGGACGATTTCTTTACAGTTTTCTTTATCCTATCCAGGCCTGAACTATAGGAGTTTACCAAGTTAGAACTATGTAGCGGAAGTCGTGTCACTACTGGTTTGTTACGTAAGACGTGAATTGTAAATACAACTTCGAAACTACATTTGCTAGGTCACCTCGGTGGTCTGGTGGTTAAGGCGTCGGCTTCTTGAACAAAAGAGCCCGGGTTCCAGTCCCGGCAGGGTTAACACTTTTTCTTTCAAAGTATATTTTCATATGTTTATATATATATATTATTAATAATTGCTTTCGAGCATTTTTCGTACATCATTTTAAATTATTGACCATGGGAAAGTGGAGGATAGGTAAGGTTATGTATCTTTACACTTTTTTGTTCTCATATACGTCACAGTTCATTACGCAACTTCCGTTACATATTTCAAACTTGAACGCTTCGTCTGAACTATAGTTGTCTAAAGCACGGATGTACTGAAAAGAAAAGACTCGCTTCCTTCAGAAGTCACTAAACACAGTAAAAAAAAATCACTAAATACACACACACACACACGGTTCCACATAAGAATAAGTACAGTAAACATATTATTCATGGTAATCTTAATGCATAGCGATTGAACAGTGGCGTATTGTCCTGATACTCTATAATGGGAAATATGTGAAGAAAATGATTATTACAGAGGACATGGTTATATTAGAAAAGTGCGTTCATTTTATTGAATTTTCCTGGCTAGTAATTTGAACAAAGAGTTCAGAACAAATACAAACATTTACTAATGAACCCCCTCCAGCACACCGTTGGTCTAAAAAACCATAAAACAAACTGAAATTCAAATATGTCTTAAATACCTGTACCAGCTCCGCTAATTTGTTTCTGTTATCTAAGGCAACCTTAGATAAGAATTTATACTTATGATCCAAATTTTGCACATATCACGCTCGGCTGTTCAGGTGTATCTTCTTTTTGTATCGCTGAATTCTAAGAATCAATAAGGCAAATAATTTATACAATACAAAAAACTTTACTATAAAATATTTTGCCTCTAGTTTTAATATACGCCAGAGTCCGGATTAACCGAATCTCGATACATATTAAAAACTAAAATTTTTATTTTAGTAGTGTACATATGCTAGATTTAAACTCTTAGTTGAAGGGTTGGGTTCAAGAAGGGTTCTTCCCCGAATTTGCAACTGTGGAAACTTCATGTTGATTTTCTAAATCAATTTTCTACAAGTTGCAAATTTGTAGAAGTATCCTTCTTCTACCCAATCCTTCAATTATGAAGGAACTATTTAAAAAATACTTCCAATGTTTAGTGAAAACACACTACACTAATTATATTAGAGTGGGTTTATGTTTGAAAAACTGTTTAGTTTATTTTAGAAAAGATTTGTTGTTTTATCGTGCATGTACTGCATTTAACTATACTAAACAAATCACTGTTACCGGTTCAACATAATTTTCGTTTAACCTGAGTACCCTTGGTCCCATCAAATTCGGTTAAACGACTCTAGTGCATTTGAAAACGCTTAAAAGTTATAAGCGTTTTTTTTTTTTTTTAGTTTAATAGTTTGCAAAACTATGTTTTACTACATTTTTATAATCTTCACAATACTTGATGTCAATATGTAACAATGAATGGTTTTGATGGTTCACTTCCTCTCGTACTAACAATAATATGTGATTTACTGTCAAAACATCGACTGGTGGATATTTATCGATACCGACACCTGAGAATTGTATTTTCGCATCTCCGTAGAATGGACATACGACAATACAATACTGCCGACCTGGTAGTAAGCCACTCGAAGGTCCCGGCGCGGGTTCGAATCCCGGCAGAGGCATGGATGTTTGTTTGTGGATTTTAGAGACTTCACAGCTAATGGAGTCGAGAAGGGGCGAAGTCATTCGTTATTATAATGGCCCCAAAAATACAAAATTTACAATTTCTGTTACGATACAATACTCAGACGTCGATACAATACTAGGTTCTTCCAGAATGTAACTAATATTCACATATTCCCTACACAGAATCATTTCTACACAATTTGTACATATGTGGTATTTGTAGAGTATATGCACACTTATTCCTAGGAATTCTCATGAGTGAACCACAATATTCTCTTGTACTATTTGTTTGTATAAGCACTGTACCCTCGAAACCAACAACTTGGGTACAATACTTAGGTTATATAAGTCGACTAATGTTCTTATATCATATCGACCCTTTATCATCAGAAGCTTAAGTCAGCTAGATTAGATTGTTTCTTTCTATAACTGGTCGCATTCCCATTTTTTCAAATGTACGCTAACCTCCATTTTTTATTTCGGTGACACTTTGAAAAAAAAAACACTTGATGTCTTTCTAAATAAACAACTCGCGAATCCCAGGCTGTTCGCTTTCCATTCATTAAAGTGCTTTTCTCCTCCTCGAACCACGACCATACTGTTTCTTACGGCAACAACTTAGCACATTGGTCAAAAATATGTTTCTGTAATCTGATCATGTCTCAAACATTTGGGCTTTGGGCGAACTATTACACAACACGTTGTATTAACCTTGAAGAAACTACTTATTTCCCTCGACAATTCACACTTTTTACTTCGCACACTATATATACTTCACACACGGAACACTTCCAACAAATCACCCTACTCCATTCATCTTTATCAACTTGAAACATAAGACCCAACCTTTTCGTTTTGTTCAGATGATAGGAGAAGGCGGTTTGCAAAACAAAAATTTATTCATTTTATTTTTATATATTTTCTGCTTCCATCTTTGTTTTGTTTTTCCTGTTTTTGTATATCTCAGCTACCTTTTGCATTATGTCTTCCATTTCTTGTTTTGCTGAAATCAAAACGGATGATTTTTCCATATCCTGTTCTTCAAGATGGCGCTCTACCCTTTCGTTCTTGACATTGGATTCGGGAGTGGAATCAGGTGTCGGTAATACACAATCAAGATCATTCTCTTCTATTTCAGTTGTTTCGTGCATCTTCGGTGTTTTGTTGGATTTGGATTCACCATCTTCTGTCTCCATGACTTCTCGATCTTCATCTGCGAGTGCAATGTCCATTTCTTCTGTTTCCACGACCTCTCGGTCTTCATCTGCTTGTGCAATGTCCACACTGTTGACCTCTGGTTCTTCACATGTAGTTTCGCTCTCCAGAGAATCACTTTCACTAATAAAGGAGTGTTTGGATAGTCCTTCGTCGTCTTCAGTGTACGTCTCAGCACTATAAGCACGTCTTATGGTTTTCGCATCATTAATAAAGCTTACTTCAGCTTTTTCTTTGTTTACCATGTTGGAAACACTGCGATTTTCGTAATTATCTTCTTCACCTTTTCCGTTCAACTCCACGTAATCATTATCTGTTAAATCTATTGGCTCCTTGATCAGAGAACACGGCGTGTAGACACCGTTTTGAATCTTCTTCTCATCCAGTTTTTCTTCACTCTGTGATTCCTGGACATCTTTTTCTTCTTCTTTCTGTGGCTTTTCCTCGTCGTCCTTTAGTTCTTTCTTATCTTTCTTGTGTTGATTGTACAACCAACTGTAAAGAAATAAAAGAATGTTTAATATAAGAAGAACCTTACTAGTAAATATTTTAGTCATATACAACTGAAATAAGTTGTTCTAAGTGAGAAAACTTTGCAGCACAAACATTGACAATATTTAAGTCTCTTTTAGATATGTTGTTTCAGGTCGTGGAAATTCAAATAAAATCGGAAGGTAAGATCTAACACAGAGCTGCTATTTCCAGGTAAAATAGACCATCCAGGCCATCTTGATGTTGATTAGCACACTAATTATTCTTTGTTCAATTAGGTACTGTATCAGTTCAGGTTAAACATCGTATCACTGATCTACCACATCCCACCGACCTGTTGCCGTGTGATTTTTTGTTTCCCCGTGTGAAAGTGCCACTGAAAGATATGCGTCATGAAGATATTGCAGCAATCTAAACGGCTGTGACAGATGTGCTGTGGAGCATCCCAGATGGAACTTAGAGGATAAAACTAGCATAGTATATACCAGTTACAATTACCATAAAGTATAGTAATGGGGGTTAAAATTACCATTACTATTCCTATTCATAAAAGGAAGATAGAAGCAATCCGAATAATTATAGTCCGATTTTTCAGTCAATCTTTTCTAAAGTTATTGGACAGTGTATGAAAATGCAGTTGTCAAGGTACTTTGAACGTAATAATGTTTTAAATAGGTCACAATATGGATTTAGAACTGATATTTCCATTATAAAACAGAAGAATCCATTGTGTCAGAAATAATAAGAGGGGTATGAATCTCGTTCTTATACCTGTTTCACTCTAGTTGATTTAATTAAAGCAATTGATACGGTCTAACATGATATCCTAGTTTCAATTGCAGTTTTATGGTATCCATAGTAATGAACTTAATTTAATTAGGACGTATCTCACTAACAGACGTCAAATTGTTCAAATTCAGAATTTCAGATATGAAGAAGTAATCATACAAATTGGAGTACCCTAGGGATCGGTTCTTGGTCTTTTTCTCTGTGTTGTATATATAAATGATTTACCTAGTTGTTACCACGCAAATCCGTAGGATTGTACTGTAGGAGAAGACCTATTGCTTTCTGCGTATTACGCTTCTCTTTCATCCCCATCTACTATATGGTAACTTATTTTGGGAAGATTCTACTGGTGCTTTATATGTATTTAAATGGCTGCATTATTTTTTATGAGTTGCATTAAAACTACTTCAGAAGTAGAGATGTTAATAAGGAATGCGATTGTAACCAAATAATGATCGCGCAGCTTTATTTCTATGAGTGCACATCGACATGATCATATTGTAACTTCAAAGAGCATTCACACCCACAAGATTTTAATGTATTTCATTAAAAGGCTCTTAAGTGAAATATAAAAGCAAATTCCTTGTCTCCATTTTAGTTTATAAATATGGACGAAAAAGTTTATGAGAGGACATTTTAACATGCTATTTGATTTATAAAAACAGTACATTAAGTTGTTAAGAGCAACCACAACATACAAACTGACAGAGCTCGATTACACAGGCTTTCTTTGTCATTATGTGAATATGTGGAAGAGAAACTGTGCTTGCCCTCTAAATTTGGAGAGAGATATGAGAGGAGCACCAAGTTAGATTAGCAATGATTGTCTAATACAGGGTGGTTCTGGAAATCCGTAACATGGCCATAACTCAGCTCCTAGTGCACAGATAACTTTGAAACAAAAAATGTTCATACCAAAGTGTATGTGCGAAATCACATGGTGATGCTTCTGAAAACAGTGGCGTCTCAGGAATACCTCTGCGGGAGAAGGGGGGACAACTTCATAATTTTAAATAGAAACAATGGCTGATTTTGCTTTCTTTGAAACAAACATGAAATTTTGAACAACTTTCAGAGGATTTTTTTTTAAATATCTTCAGTTACAAAAACCACTTGGTAAATTAACTGTTGACCTACCAATTCACTCTTGTAATTGCCAAACGTTACGAGATATTAAACAATGTTTCGTCTGACAATTGTTGAAGTTCCCCCGTAGAGGTATTCCCGAGAAGCCACTGTTTTCAAAAGCATCACCGTGTGATTCCGCATATACACTTTGGTATGAACATTGTTTGTTTCAAAGATTTCTGTGCACTAGTAGCTGAGATGACTCTAATTTTTCCTGCATGAGTTCAAACCAAAACATACGGCGGCAGAAACGTATCGTAATGTGGTGAGGGCATGGGGCGTAGATACAACTTCAGAACGGAGAGTGTGCCGTTGGTTTGGTCATTTTCGTGGCAAGTAGGAGAGTCTACGAGATGAGAAAGGCGCAGGACGTCGATAACTACTTAAAGGTGGAGGCAGTGTCCGATTTGTACAATTTCCAGAGGGGATCAGAGGCAACCATCATCCGCTACAAATCGAACACTATGCGGAGGAAAATCCACGCACCACCGCGCATCAGGAATCTTGCTCAACAATTCAACGTTTCCAATTCGATAATTTCCAATCATCTACAACAAACAAGGAAAGCGAAAAACGAACAACTAGTTACCGGATGAACTCATTACAAACAGCAGCACGCGATTATTTACAATACGCTGCTGGTTTATCACCACCATGAGACCTTACTCAATCGTATTGTGACGTGTGCTACAAAGAGGGCCCTCATCACACGAAAATCCCAAGCTAAGGTGGACATTGATGAAGCCCGGAAACACTTTTCAAAACCAAAGTTGACCACACAAAAGGGTTCGTTTTTTGGTGTGCTGAACAGCACTGCGTGTTGGCCATTAGAAGTTATTTCTTCTTGGTGAAACTATTGCCGCTGTCACGTACTGTACAGAAATGCACTGGCAATTGTGTTAAAAGTAGACCGACGTCGTTTAGTAGATAGTATTGCAAAGGTCTTAGCAGATAACTCTGAATGACGCGTTACAAAAATGACGAGGTAGAAGCTGAGTGACCTGAATTATGTGGTACTCTCCCACCCCCGCCCATATTACCCAGATTTAGCACCAACAAAATTCTTTTACTTAATCTTTGTTGTTTTCATATGTTCCTGGGGTAGATTTGTTCCATGTTTATTCTTCAATCTGTGATTGTACAGAGGTAGGTTTCGTTCCAATACTGCGAAATCTTGAGTGCATCATTGTTGACCACTCAAAAATCTACTTTATATATATTCATCACCTCCGCGGAATGAATTTGCCTACGTACTTTCAATTTAAGCTTACAAGAAGCTAATCAAGTTTTGTAAATTCGAGAAAAGGGGAGGTTCACGTTGGTTTTCTCTTTTGTGTAAGCTTTTAAAGTAGGAACTAACAAGTCTGCGGTAGAGTTTTCCAATGTAAGGGAAAGACGGGCATGGTTATGCAAAATGAAATTTAGGTGTTTCCGAGCTC
>JAGDQP010060098.1:0-12265 GCA_022664845.1 Lepisma saccharinum
TTTCGTTTAAAATCGTGTAACAAAATACTCTCATAGATTTTTCTTCAATCCTACACACTGTAAGCTGGTGAATTTTGAATTTGAATCGTATTTATGACCTACCCTAAGTTCCTTCGACTCAGCTGGGATACGATATGGGAAGTAAGTCGGCCAGGACCTAGTTTCAAGGTCGCAGTATTAGCCTGGTGTGACGAAGGAATTACCTGTCATGCGCTGGATTCGAACTCAGGATCTTTCGAATAAGTCAACACTCTACCAACTGATCAAAGGCCACTGCATGCTTTATGCTGGTACTTAATGGTGTAGTCAAAACGACGTTTTGGCGTTTGGAACCCAAGAGACTGTTGTCAAGATTTTACTTATCGTGTGGTTCTTTACTCATCCCCCGCCTCACCTACCAAAATCAGTGGCTTGAGGCTCCTGATCTTTTCGAGGGTGAGAAATCTGGAGAAGCAATTGCTTGTAAATATGTACTCTTTACTATTTTCATGACAAGTTTTTCTGTAACCTTTCCTTTCAGTACTCTGTAAGTGATGTAAACCAAACCGCGAACAAGATGCATGTTTGGAATTTGAAGTTGGCAACTTTTTTCCCTAGCGTATAGTAACGTGGAGAACGTAAATTAAGCATGAGTTGAGAGAAGTTCGTTTTCAGAACTTAAGTCTGAGCGTGAGCTTGGTTAAATTTTTTCCGCCATGAGTTTTGACTTGGCAAACGCTCACTGAGTTTACTCACGCCTGATGCGACTTCAAACAATTAACATAATTACTAGACAGGCTATAGCAAACAATAGCTGGAAACCCTACATCCATGTTTTAGGCGGGATTGGAACCCGGTACTTTGATTTTTAAGAATAGACCACGTCAATTACCTGAGGTTGGGCTAGTGAAACAATCAGATATTTGTTTTTGTCTATTATGAAGTGGCTAATTATTATTTGTTTTTCTTTTCAGAATTTGATGATAGGATGAACGTTAACACCAATTCATACCAACATTGTAATTTATTAATAAGGTTCCTTCTCAAAGTGTCAGTAAGCAAAAACGAACTGGGCTGAACTGAGCGATGTTGAACTGTTTCATCTAAAATATAAATATATATCCACCAGGAGTGAGTGTAAATGTATGTAAAAAACACTAAAGAGAAATATTTGTATTGTTTGGATGTGTCTTTGCCCTCGGTTGCTAACGCAAAGAGTGAAAACTTGATACAACAGATGAAGGAAGACAAAAGACAGCATCACAATAAAATCATGAACAACAATGAAAATTCTCAGAAAATGTGTTACATTTACCTCAAGAGCATCTGGTGGTGAACTATGGAAGGTGTTCAAAGTGCACAAATCACATGAATATTTATTATATTTCGCAGCTAGTCAACCTATTCGTCTCTAAAATCTATTTTGCACCCGTCACCGTTCCTTTTTACATTCGTAGCTGTTAAGACGCGAATATACATTCAAATCTAACCAACAAATCAGCCATTGGTATATCATGTGTTTCACTTACGGTTGTGATTTTGTTGAATAAAAGACTGCAAATAACTTTATTATCGTCTATTTATTTGTAACCTATTCTCTCCTACTTTTTTAAAACACAAAATTATCGTGTTTATGTTAGACCCGATGATACAACATAAATGTACCGCCAAACGGGGTGACTTGAGACAGATTTTGAATGTTTGCTCAGGTTTATACACTTTATATTTCGTTTTCGAATGGTATTTGATACGAATTTGTGTAAATACTCATTTATGATTGCATACATGGTATTAACAACATTTATTCGTCACAAACACATTGGTTATAAATTGAAACGCATTGTCTCATGTCACCCCGTTAGCTGGGGCGACTTGAGACATAAACGTAATTCGTTGGTTAGTCTCAAACGATGTGGCTATTGGGACTAGTTATGACAGAAATTGGGCTTTTAAATATTTTTCCAGCATTACAAAGATGGTTTTAAAGTACAAAACTTTAATAATGTAAACATACAGTATGGCATTTGGTACATTAAAGTTATTGAACTTACACACTAGAAAAATAATTTTAAGTAAACTTGAACAAATCAAACAAAGCGGCGCGCCTTAAAACTGTAGATGGCTTCAACGTGCTCACAATATCTTGCACATGGAAGGAAGATACGTCCTCTATTGTTGGATATAATGTGAACTCCTTTCTCCTTTGCACTTCCACAAAACTTGCGGTCACACTTCCCTCGGTGTTAATATTCTGGCTAGAAATAGCAAGCGACGTCCTTTGTCTGATTCAAAATTGACAAATACAAATTCTCCAGTTTGAAAACAGTAGCTGGTATCTTCTACTGAAACAACTGTGTCTGCATTTGTGACTTCTTCTACAATTCCATTGTTGCTGGTATCTTGCAGTTTGTTCGAGCGGGTTGCATGCGCACTTTTGCGTTCGAGTGGGTGGAACCGGTTAAACTTCAACTGTTCGGATGGCAGACACGTGTGCAAGTAGTGTAACACAAGGCAAACACTTTCTACCCCGGCTCGGGAGCGAGTGCAGATAGTTGAGAGTCGTGCTGTTTTCTCTGTGTATGAGAGAGAAGGGACTGCAGAAGGCGTTACTTGCTAGCAGAATGAAATAAGCATCAGCCCGTTCGAGCGAGAACTGCACGGGATTGCCCGAATAGACACTGTGACGTAAAGTAATTAACACAGTTCTGTACTAACTTACACATCCAGTGCAGAGTGCAACAACGAGCAGAACACCCGAACAAACCTTTGATATAGAGCCTCATCCAAATTAGAAAATTCCCCTTCCAACATGTTGCTCTTTTCTTGTTCATTAGCAATTTCTGAATATTCACCAACACTCTTTCCAGGTACAACAATAATTCGACTTCTACGTTGCTTTCTGCTCTTGCCAAATCTAACCAATTTCAGGAAATCTACACTAGAATCAGTCTAATGTGAGGAAGAAGTAGGCCCTTTCTTGGCTTCCTGAGGTACACCCTAAACTGTAAACCAGCCTTGCAATCACGTAAAAACGTCAATATAAACACGTAACTCTTCATTTGCTCTATATACGTGTTCAACTTATACATCTAGAATTTATTTTCCGACGGAACTGATTATAGAACCCACAGATGAAATTTTTAACAATTAACTTTTCTTACAGCATTCGACATCAACAATGATACACTTTTAGGAGCCACATACACGTGCATGACTTGCAAAATCTTCACTCAGAATACTTGTCGTACATATCACCATGCAACAACTGATGATTGAGCGCGAAATCTGTATCAGTTATCGATTTGGCTAAATGTAAATTCTTAAATTGAACAGCTGTCTCAAGTTACCCCGTTTGATGGTAAATGAACTACATCAGCTGAAATCGCTCTCCTCTCACCATGAAAATTTAGTATACATACTTGCTGTTACAATGGGTGATGTGAAAAAAAAAAAGGAACACACAAAAGTTTGCTCCACATTTTAGGTGTACTAGTTTTTCGTATAAATAAATCAATTATAAAAGAGATTGCCACATAAGTTATTCAATTTTTGAAAAAGAAGTTAACTATCGAGAGATTGCTCACAATTCATATGAATAAAACAGAGGGCCGAGCGCCCGTACCTCAGCTTAGCAATCAGGAGGTCCTGAGAACGAGATAAATTTAATATTTGTTTACAGACACGTGAATTCTGAATGCAAATCATGTGAATTAATATTAATTTCCCGAAAAAAAAAAAAAATATGTATGAATCAACATTCCCTGTTAGCAACGGACCACAGAGGTTATCCATGACGCACATACTGCAAGTCGAACCCTAAACATCAATTTCCACTAATTCCTTTGCAAATTCAACAACAAACCTTCAATCATGTTATTCATAGTTTGTGAATTACATCCTTTCTAGAGAAGAAGCATATATACTTTCAAAATTTTGGAGTACTATTTTCTATTAGATTGTAAGGAAATTATGAGGAAGGCAATACGAGAAATCAATTATTACATGAAAAAGAAAGATGTATTTTACTTTTGTGTGTGTATTGTGTCGAAACTGAGAGAATTAAGTCTTATTAAAAATATAATAAAATCTGCTGAAGGTGTTTGCTTTCATATTCCGCGCTCGTTTTAAGATCATTATTTACAAGTAACTATCACATAATTTAAGTGTTTGTCGTTGGCTTTTAAAAGAAGTTAGAAATTTAAAAAAATGCATTCAGTTTAACACTATAAATTAAAGTTCCTACAGCCCCATTAGTAAATCTCATTTGAACATATTTTTAAGTTGTATTCTCATTGCTTTGAGTTTCCTTAGGTGTATGTTCGTTTTTTGGTGCTGCAAGGGAGAAGGGGTTAGGTAGAACATTCCTAATTTGCTCACAGTATTTTAGTAATGTGAAAATTTTTACACCAACTTCAGCTTCATATAAAAACAAAATGTGACTGTATGTAAGTTCTAACTTATTTGTATGTTGTAAATTGTATTATTAAACAATTAATATTATTTTGAAGTCTGCAATATGCAGAGCCTCAGCTGCAACGGTACCTGCCCGACCAAACTTGAAGGGCCTGATAGGAAGCAAATGCGTATTTGACCACTTGGCCTTCTACAGATATTAACATTTACCAATACATGATTAATTGCACCAGTTCAAAGGATGTTAAGGTAATTCAAAAGTGCACTTTCGTAAATAGGTATCGGGTAGTTGAGAAATACAGAATAGGGTTCCAGTTATGACGTACGGAATGACAAATGAAATAAATAAACACAATAAAATAATCATGCGTTCGGTAAGTTTAGACATTAGTGCTGAGGTGATATTCCTGCAGATTAATAGTTGGTAGAGCGTAAGCTTCGCATTCCGGAGGTCATAGGTTCGATACCAAAAGGGCGATCATTCCAACATAAATGTCGGAATGATATCTTCAACTTAGACCCTCGCAGACTCCTTTCTCTTACCCTAACCTGCAAGTCCTTGGGCAATATAAACCGATGGTAGTTTGCCATTGTTTCCCATCTGATGATGTCCTAAGATAGGACCAGGACTGCGGACTCTCTATACAGAAGCTTCGACTCCGACCACAATAAAATATGTAATATATACTTCCGTAAACTAATTGATAGACGCAACGTACAAGGCATTTAATCATTATCAAGAAGAATCATCAGGCTATTTTTAGAACTTGCTAATAAGCAAATGTTATGCTTCTTATTTGAAATTTCATATTGGCGTACAAAATGGTGGAAGATATAACTAAACACGTGTCTAGAAATAGTTTAATAATGGACGCTGCAGCTGGACGATTTTTATAATGTAATTTTTTTTTATTTATTTAATGAATTTATATTTTAAATACAGCGCGTAGTACCCATTTTACACTAGAAAATAAGAGAAAAATAGAAATAAACACTATATGAACAAAAGAAATATGAATATTAAGGTAACTCTCTTTCGCAAAATATCATAAAGGTAGTTTTGTGAAAGTAAAAGTCAGAAGGGTTAATCAGTGAGTAAATAAAACAGGTATGTAAAGTCTGATTAAAAAATATTTCTTTTCTGAAGATAAAGTTGGAGTTTTGATGTATAAATAGTTGTTACACCTGTTATTAGCTCTCGGAACATGTAACTTAAGGGAAGTATATCATTTGTGCGGATATTTTCATTCATAATTCGTAAGGTGGCTCAGTGGTAGCGTACTCATGTCTGGTGCATGAGGTCTTCGGTTCAAGCTTAAATAATGTGCGCTTTGTGGTGGATAAGGCCGCGTTCGTGGTCTTTTTTTAGAAGTTCTCTCGTTTCTTCCCACTTCCTTCATTCCAGCAATTCTATCAACATCCATTCGACCTGAGCCAAAGTTGCCTAAAGGCCTTAAAATAATATTCAAATTCATATTTTTTTTAAAGGAATCTAAGGTTCGAAAGTTTACGGCGGGAAGGAAGGTAATTTGGTTGAAGGTAAAAAGTTTGGATAGGGATTCAAAAACCTAAAATAATAAGAAAAGTGGATTTAATCGACTATATTATCTTTAAAATTGGAAACATACAACTGCATTTTTATTATCAACAATAACAACTAACCGCCACAAGTACACTAGAGTCCCGCTAATCCGAACTAATTTTGACTGTGCCCTGTTCGGATTAGCAAAAGTTCGAAATATCCGGACTTTCATTGTAACTTACACTTTTTTGTAGGTCTATGTCCGTGAGCTTTTTTATAATGAACAGTACCGTACTTTAATTACAGTATGTAATTAAAATTGTACCTTGTAGTTCCGTACTTTGATTTCATTTATGTTATTTACAAAATACAAGCTTTTACATGAAAAAAAAAATCTCTTTTCCCCTCTTAACTTAAAAATAATTTGGCATACTTTCCCTGGGCTCTGTTCGCCTAATCGGGGACAAAAATTGACATACTCTACGGGTACAAGCAAACCAAAAAAAATCATAGAAATCTGATTGTGAGGTAGAGAAGGTATGTTAAATTGACGTGGAATCACCCACATATGCTTTAAGCGGGAATTAACTCAGAACCCAACGAGAATTCTTACTAAGACATAATCCTACGGGAAACTAAATTTTAATGAATTATGTTACAATTTCCATTTAGTAGGATTCGGAGTCTACGTTTTTGACGACTCCAGCAAGGCAATAATTGCTTCAGACTCCGAATCCACAGCCATGGTAGGGACCTAACTTGGGCTCCGAACCACTTGTCTCAACACAAGTAATCTAACCCGGGACCCCTTCATTCCAAGGCAACGAGCGTTACCATCAGGGTTGGCTGGTTTAAACCAGGTGTTTTAAAAAAGTAAAACTCTCACAAACAGTGTGAACTTTATGGTGACGATTCCACATATTAAACCAGTGCGTTAATTTTATATCATTTTCGCCTTATAATCAATGGGTCCCGGGTTCGATTCTCGATAGGGCCATAGAATTTCTCTAAAGTGCGAACCGAGTAGTGGTTTGGATGTCACTGTAAGCTGTAGGTCCAGTTCTTCATAACTCCGCTGCAGCATCAGGACATTGAGGAGAAATAAACTTATTTCTATCCATATCTAATATAAATTAATAAATAAATTATTATTTAAAAAAAAAAATGGTTTAAACCAAACAAACCTGGTTGGTCTTTTGGTTTTTATTAAAAAAAACATGTTGAACCCTGGTTACCACTCACCCATCGCGGACTATACGTAGAGGAATTTAAAATTAATACATGTACTGTACTATATTACCCCGACTTTCAAAAGTCGGGGTGTCCAGCAAGCTCTAAGATAAGAATTCCCCGACTTTTCCCGGTCTTCAGACTAAAATCACATTCTTCCAGACAGTCGTCGACACATTAATTTAGGGTAAAAAAAAAGAAAAGTAAGTTTAATTTATCTTCTACACGCAACAGCAGGGTCGACGTAAGCAATAGCTTTGTTTAGGTTAAAAGTAAAGGGTGACCGACGTTTGTAGCAAGCATGTTTCTCTGCTCCGATCCATGCACAGGAATATCCACAAATTGAACAGAACATGGAGAAATCGTACAATTCCGACTTTTCCATAATTTTCTCCCGGTTTACCAGACCGATAGACACCCTGTATTTTATTATATGTAATAACTGACATAGTGCCGTATTATTACAGGATCAAGGAATGGTGTGAATGAGAATTACCGGTGGATTATTTGTTAATATTTATAGTTTTGTATTCTTGCCTTTAGTTGTTTTCAGTACATTATTATTATTGTAAACAAGTATCAAAATAATAATCTCAGACGCGAAAATGTACAGAGTTATAAATTCATTTGACATCAGCAGCAAAATTACCAGTTTTCTAGCAGGACTGCAAGCGCTCTGCTTTTTTTTCTTAAGGCTATTTGTTTCCGATTATGTGGTAGAGTTGTTGTTGGAGTTATGAAGGCAGTTGTTGTCGGAGCTGAATTTGTAGGTCATTTGACTTACTTAAATGAATAGGTACCTAACTGACACACACACACAGATATATATATATATATATATCTGTGTGTGTGTGTCAGTGTATATATATATAAAAATAATTACATACGTCACATAAGCAGAAACGTCTGTAATCGATTTAAGTACGAGCTTAATTAATAATCATATTTCAATTTCGCTATACATCTACATTATTCTGTACAAAACATTCAAAGCTGTATTTATACTGATTCTGACACACACACTGGCGTAACAGGCCTATAGGCCCTGAACCTGCCCCAACATCATCTGTCCGTGTTTGGTGGAACTACGTCTACTTGAGTAACGACTGTGTGGTCAGCACTGCGCGTACCTAACCACGAACAGGCGTATCAGGGGCTTACCAGACCGTGATTCACGTGACTCCCCAATTTGCCTCACGACGCTGGGTGGACGCTGAAAAGTGGGGCTCCCGGGACCTCGCGGACTCAGTCAAACGCTCTAACCACTACACTGTGGAGCCCCCTGATTCTCACACTCACTTCTTTAATTTACATCAAAAGACTGAAAACTTGGCAACATTATGAGCACTTATGGTACCTAAAATGATTGAAGGTGTCACAAAAGTTTAAACGCTCGTGGACTACATGCCTTGAAAACGAGGCGTAGGTTAAAGCTTTTGAAATCTTGGGCGGAATATCTCTCATACATATAAAGCTTAATCGGAATTCCTCAAAATATAACTGAAATATATCTTCCCAAATAAGATGGTACAGAAGATAGTGACGATATATTTAAAAAAAACACCTTTGTTCTGTGCATGTCTCCGTGATTTCCCTTTACTAGCCAGATGAACTTATGTTCGAAAATTCGTAAGTGTTTTTACTGTTTGCGTGTGGTTCTAAGTGACTTCTACTAAACTAGAAGGTGAACTATCGTGTGTAAGTATTCCCATTCCCTTAATCTTTCCTTATATATAATAATAATAATAATAACTCTTCGTCCCTAAAGAGTTCATGAAAGAATTACAACTGCACAGTACGCAAGGGTGATAAAAGCGCTATCGATAATTCGATATTTCCTGATCTTCAATCATATTAGTTTGTTCATATTTATTAACTTATCTTTCTTCTTGATTTGAAACATTAAGTTTGCGATCTTCCATAAATGCCCACCAGATTGCGATCACTGTAAAGCCAGTAAACTTTGTACTAGAATACACACACTTGACTGTTACATAAAACCATTTGCACCTCTTACAAGGGATGCGCCCGAGCTTATATAAGATCATTGCCATATAGTTATATCCCTGATAATTTCATACCCTTAATGTAACAATATTTTTTGGGGGAGAAAGCATAATCCAGGTGAGCGCGGCTTATGTTACTGCCCAAGTTGCTCAGAATACTGTCCCAGTGGGGGAACTTAAATGTATACTAAACATGGCGATGACTTGTTTGCATAAGCTCGGGTACATCTCATGTAAGACCTTAAGTTGATTGAAGACACATTACGTCTAATGATTTTAAAATGTTAGCAAAGGACGAATTGAAATACTAATTACAGAAGTCCAAGGATAATTTATTTCATATCGTAATTACATAAAACAAAACACCTTCACAGAAGTTAAAAGGATCTTCACGACGAAGTCTCAGTCGAGCTAAAAAAGAAAAGAAAAAGGACCTTCTTAGATGAAAGTTTCACAAACATGAAATCGAAACAACACTGCTACCATGCATTATGTAATAAAAAAAGAATCAGGGACAGATTCTTAACCAGTCTAATGCATAACTACAAAAATATTTGTAATTGTGAATAAATATCCACAACTAAATGTGTTAAATACATACTCTGTTAGACAAACAATCCCGGACACGAAACGAATTACTGTCCTTTCCATCTAATAAGAATGGCGCTGTAACTACCATTTGCATTGTGTTGATACACGCTGTAGTATGTTATTTGTATATAAAGAAACACGAGGATTGATGCAAATTAATATATTACACTTGAAAAAAGGGAATATAGTGTATGACACATAATGCTTATGGTTCAGAAAACTCTTACCTCAAACAGATTAAATGTATGAAAGTATTACTTAAATTCCAAAATCCAAAGTGTAAGTCAACTGAACTACGAAAGTTACAGGATCAAATGTAAAAAAAATTGGTAAACTTTATTTTTATATGGGCCAGTCTAGTAACTTTGGACTTCGGCCCGTCACGATTCGCCTTTAGCTGTTAAAATCTACACCCATGCCGGGACTCGAACCCGGGACCTTCGAGCCGATGGCCTAACGCCACAGACCACTCGGTCAGCAGGATCAAATGTACGTCATGAACAATACCTTCATGATATTCTAATACAGAACAAAGATCATCTACAGGGTTTGTCCGGAAAGTAATGCGACCACTTTCATGCAATATATATATATAAAATATTGGTACAAATCTTTCAAGTTCTTCAAAGGAGGCGGCTTGTGCGTCAACACATTTTTTCCAGTGCGATTTCCATGCTTGGTAGGCACCCTGGAAGGCCATTTCTGAAACTTCACGCAGGGCCCTCGTTGAAGCCTCTGATGTTATTCTCATTTTCAAAATGGAATCCTTTGAGCACCTTTTTGATTCGGGGAAACAAACAATAATAATAAAAAAAGTCAGCAGGAGACAGGTCAGGATTGTACGGGATGAGGAAGCGTTGCAACGTTGTTTTTGGCGATATACTCGCGGACCAGCAGGCAGGTGTAGCTGGGCGCGTTTCATCTGCAAATCCTCGGTAACGATTTCGTGCATAGTGGTTTAGTCCATTCCTAAGTCTCTCCTATCATCTGAACACTTAATCGGAGATCGGAACATAAACATTTTACGCACATGTCCCACATTGAATTCGGTTTTACTCGTTGACGGGCGCCCAGAGCGGGGTTCGTCCTTCACCTTCTCCCGACCATCCATAAACATCTTGTGCCATCGCAAAACTTGGGATCCTGAGAGGCACTCACCTCCAAAGACCTGCTGCAACATGGAAATGTCTCAGTCGCAGATTTGACACAAAGTTTGATGGCGTATCGTTGCTCAACGGAGCGCTGCATCTTGAGCTTATACCGCGCACTACGAACGGGTTTAAGTTTTTTGCCAATCCTGATCGAACGAGAGCTCGGAGACAACTGAGCTTTTGCACATTTACAGCTAAGATCCCCAACCACCGATTTCTCCCGGTGCATATGCACTGCGACCAATAGGAGAAAAAAAAAACCGTGGTCGCATTACTTTCCGAACAAACCCTATATATAAAAAATAAGTTCCTGAAACAATATATTGAGCCCGATACTCAAAGCAAAAACGGAGGAATGTGACACTGGCCGTGATGCAGCCATCCACTGTTTGAATCAGAGCGGTACATACATAAAAAAGCAGTGAAGTGATAATGTATTCGTGTTTAGTCAGTGACGTGGTAGTAGTGACTGTGTGCAACGCATGGAAATAATCAACATTACTCGAGTCGATGAGGAAAAAAAAGTGCGGGATTCTCAGTACTAATGATTGCTTGGAAGTCCACAGTGAAAGCCATTCAACGCTTTCAAGAAACTGCGTCAAATGATAGGAAGGGTAGTGGAAGAGCCCGAAAAGCAAAGTTCGGTCACTGACATTAAGTAAAGGAAACAGCGCTAACAGTACCAGACACCCAGTCTGAGTTAATAGAACTCATGCAAGCTTTGTCAGTATTGTGAAAGGATTAAGATCCGTTTGCTTGAAGCGTCTGCAATAGGGCTTAGAAAATAAAAATTGGGAGCTTGAGGATTGGAAAAGAATTTTGTGGACAGATGAATCGAAACAATTTTTGGTAAAGCCGTAAATATCTTCGCCGGTCTGCCTCCGAGAAGGTGCAACGATCATGGTATGAAGGTGTTTCAGTAGTGAAAAAGCCCTTTACAGAACTACAAATACTTTGAACAAACAGGGACATAATTTAATTGTACTCAGACATGCCGCACAATCTGGAATTCGATCAATTGGCCATGGGGTTGCTTTACAAAGAAATAATGACCCCAAACTAACAAGCTGCAGGAGTACAATGAATTGGTCAGTTCAATCATCACAACTCAATTGACAGAGCTCCAGTGGTAAGAACTTGACAGCAGGAAACTTCAACAGAAGCTCCAACAAATCTGTGGGAGAAAAAAAAAAAATCTAAAACAAGACGTTTCAGTCATTTGTGTATCTGTCCGGGAACTTTTGACTGGCAGGTTCCAAGAGCATGTGATTATGGTTTTAAGGGAATACCCACGAAATCCTGAATTAAGACTGCGCATTTAGATAATAATGTCTTTAATGTTAACGGTAGTACTTAATCTGTAAACCTATTAT
>JAGDQP010060099.1:0-12265 GCA_022664845.1 Lepisma saccharinum
ATTTATTTACACGAACAAGGTCAGGGATGGTTCCACGGCTTGTTCTATACGAGAACATCCAACGGAACTAATGACATCTAATTATTTCTGAAGTTTCAATTACCATATTTTCTACATGTATTCGTAATTAAGTACAACTAAATTTTACTCAACCACAAAATAGTTCTCACAGCGCTGGTAAATGAATGGTTTAATGCATTGCTGCTATTGCAACCTTTTGGCCATTTCTTTGTTAGTCTCATTTACACTTGTATCTTCAAACCAACAAAGGTTAAAATACTAAAGAAAATATTATCATTTCACAGAGATATGACATGTTTTTGACGATGAGCGTCATTTTCTAATATCTTATATCGTTACAACGATTTTAAAACTATGACACTTATAGCAAACTACAGGAATTAAAAGAATGTAGTGATATTATTATTATTTTCGTTACAGTACGGGCAAATGATCCTGGATTTGATTATTGGTAGGAAACGTTTTTATAAACTTTAAATTTTTGGCATCGAAGACTACAAGTGACACATTTCTCTACTTTGTCCGAATAGAGAGCAAATAGAGAAGGCAAGGGTTGTGGTCGCACTAACTCATTCCTAAGTATCATCCTCACATTCGCCTGGTGTGATTGGAAGTGGTCTTTCACAGTTATGAGGCACCCATTTCCACACGGAATCAGCGCGCTCAATAATTGTCGGTGGGAACTGGGAATCCAAAATGTTTAGTCATGATCCAGGACTTGAATGGAGTATTGCTGAAATGTTACCTGAATGGAGAAGCAGCATCTAAGTCTGCTTAAAGAGATTGTCCAAGACATCTTATGAGATAGGACAGTTCTCAATGTTCTTTTCATAAACTAAGTCAATATTTAAATTTCCTAATGAAAATATTCGAAATTTTATTTTGAAACTGAGATATTACGTGTGTAGCACTTAACTCTTCAATTAAAAACCTCCGGATTTTAGGTCGGCACTGGGAAGGCACGCAGGGCTGATGGTTATGCTGACTGTCATTTTCTTTGGCATTCTTTAGTTTCTTCTTACGAATGCCAGTACGGTACCTAGACTAACGCCCTCCTTCTCCTTCCTTCCATCACGGAAAAAGTGCATTTCTCATACGTGTGAAAGGCTTAGTTCAAGGTGGTCCACTCTGGTCCACAATGTAAGTTAAAAATAGTTGGTACCCACTTAAACTGAACCATCAGAAAGTAACACGTTAAGCAACTAGTAACAGCAATGTTAGTATCACTTCCGTGGAAGAAAAAAATTTTAAGATGGAAAGAAGAAAATAAATTTAACTTAAGTTGACTAGATATCATTATCCAGATGTTTATATTCACCCCTAAATGTCCTGAAAGTTAGTAAACTCCTCAATATTAATTCACCTAATAGTTTATATAGTTAATATTAATAGTTTATAAACTGCCATCTCCTTCCTTGTGGATAATAAGTTTCTGTACGTTTGAAACAAATATTCGTGACGTAACAGGCTACAACTTTCAGGTTCCTAACACGAGGAGAGATATCTCCATATTATTGCAATACAAACTTGAACAAGAAACAAATCCTACTTATTCATATCGAAAACTGATACAATGATTGTTACGTATAGCTATAATTATAATCTAGATACAATAATGGGTATACATTTTCTCTTTCTTAATAAAAGCCTGGTTATTAACTTTCACGTCTCGAACACGATCATTAGAAACAATACTGGCAAAAAATACAATTCCGTACACACACAGACAAACATATATTCGTCGTATACAGCATAGATGGAAAGGGGGAGAAAGTGCAGAAATACGTTGGAAGTTATGTGATCCGAAAAATAATGTATTAGAAAGTTACTTCAGCCATGAACCTCTCAACGCATTCACCCTTTTTTTCTAAAGCTAAAAAGAATTTTTGTCCAAGCTAAACAATAAGTCCAGTTCCAGTTAAGAATACACTACAATTCTTTTAGAATGAAAGAGGGAAAAAAATGAAAGTTATATTTCCACCCGCACTTCCCTCTACAGCCAAAATAAAAAGTATTAGATATCGTGTCATCCAAGAGCTTGATGGTCCATCACGTAACAGCGTTTGCTTTGCTTTTCTTACAATAGAAGGAAGTGATATTCATCAGATGATGAAAAATCGTGATTTGAGATCGAGATTAATAAGTTTTGCTATATATTTCCTTCTTTCTCTCCCCTCCCCTTCCCTCTTCCTCTACTTCTCTCATTTACAATACCTTCTTTCTATCCAGTTACTCTTCTTTTCTATACACCATTTTTAACTTGTCTTTTCTTTTTGTAGCTGATGTATTTGACCTTCAAGGGAAGAAAATGCGGAAATAAAAAAGTCTTGCAAACCACCAGAGAACAAGAAATATGAAAACGTTTTATGTCTTTTGATACTTGTCGTAACAAAACCCACAAAAGATGATTCTTTTCACTTCTTGAGGCGTTCAGTCGATCTCTCCCTTTTACCACATGTACAGCCACGTTATACAAGTAGTTTCTTCTTAGTTTTCCTTTTCTTCTGCTAACCGCACAAAAATGTATCGCTAGCACTATGAGAGTGCCAGTGTCGCACCCGTCAATGTGTTGAATCAGCATTGAGAACACATCCGTTCTGCTGAATCACAGAAAACAACACAGTTTGTTGTGTTGATTTAACACGAAAAAGTGGTAGTCACCCTGGGCTACCGGAAAGTGTTGAATTAATACACCAAATTTTTACGCTAGTGTATAATTTTGAACGCTAGTCGAACACTTAGCTGTTCAACGTTGCATTTTTAACAACTTCTTTTACACATTGGTTCACAATATATCGCGATAAACTTCGACTCACTCATTTTGTATCGAACTTCTTCAGCATATAAGGAGCTGAGTTCAAAATGCGCTTCATTCAACGTCTGTCCTCCTTTCATAGGCTACAATATTTATATACTATAACTTCGGTAAAGTATATACAGGAATTGTGGCAAAAAAAAAAAAAAAAACCTTTCCAAATTCCTGTAAGAGATTAAAAACTTTACAAGTTGACTCATTTGAGATGTACGAAAAAAAATGTAAAAGAAGAATACTTTCTTTTTAAACATTGTACAAGGTTTTGTAACAAGTAGATGAAAATAGATCATAAAATATACAGAAGCTGGTTGGGACATAGTTTACGTACAATTTATACTGCAATTCTGGAAGCCATTTGAATGTACCTGGGTATAAATATTCCAGGATATCTTTAAACACAGACATGGTCATCCATATCCCGTACACCAAAGCTAGAGGAACCACTTTACTTATGAACGTTCTCCTTAATCCATTTTAATCAGAAAACCTAAAAGCATGTGGTTTCGTATTAAATTTTGAGTTTGAAAACAACAACAAACCTTCTGCTATTCCTGACAGCTTTCAACTGCTTTTTCTATTTCGACGGTAATGCCATTAGGAATTGATACTGACTGAAAGATCAACATAGACTGAAACTTCTACCTGTGCATGATTGTATTTCCTAGATGACATAAGTATCAATTATCTACCTGCTTCTAAATCAGTTATTAAGTCTAACGAATTAGAAATATCACTTAGTTTTCACTCACAGTTGAAGAGAAAAGAATGGCGTTGGAAAATGCCTTCCCATTTCTCTTCCACATACTTTTAGACCATAACGGCTAAACTATACAGACAAGAAATTTTCTCAACACCCTGGTTTTTTAACATAAAAAAAAGAATGTTTCTTTTATTGTATCAAGGTGATATCGTGAAAGTTCATGCAAGTATTAGTAATAAATGTGAAAATGTAATTACCTTATATAGTTTGTCTTTATGATACCAAACATCTTCTTCTTCTTCTACAAAAGGAGCGTCTAAGTTGAGGTCATCACGCGACCTAGAGAGGATTCGACGGCGGGACACCATCTCTGAATGAGGTGTTGGGCCGCAGCTGCAAGAGAAAGAAAATATCAATGTTGTAAATTACCATTATTTACTATAACAAGTCTATGCTGTTCATGAAAATTTTGCAACACTTTCCTTTAAGATGTTAAGATGGCAAGAGTCGAAACCGTAAACTATATTTTTCTTATCACACCCACGGAAAAATTAGAGAAATAATCTGATAGCAAAAGAACAATCAAGTTATTTACATGTTTCATTAAAAGAATATGGTTTTACAATTTAATAATATAGGTACATTTTATGCTATACCTGCTGTTTGGTGTTTTCAAGTCCCTCTGACATTAACAACGGAAGAATTTTATACCGAGAAGGTCTGCAAGTGGTCTTGAGAGCAGAAACTTTAACATGTTTAACACAAAATTTATGCACAAAGTTTAATATGCACAATTATTCAAATTCTATCCAGGTGAAATAATGGTATTTTCAAACACTATAATATGTTTACACCTTTAATAATGAATAAATACTATTCCTGATATAAAATGCGAGTCTTCAGCGTTGTGTCCAAACAACATGCTTTTCCGAAGGGTTAGAACAGAGACCTGAAATTATGCTTGCAAATAGTCCTAAACTGACTAAACCCACGATGCAAGTTTGTAATCCTGCAGAAAACTAATATATGTAGTATTCTTGAATAAAGAAATAGCAACTTCATGAATTTAATGACCAAATCATAGCAGAGTTCGCACTTTGAGAAGAAGCATTGTAAATACAGAGTTGTTAATATTTGCTAACAGAGCTAATACAGAGCTAAAGTAGTTCCTCCGAACAGTTTATTGAAATTTGTGCTGCCACCTAATCTACGGATTGAAGATAGCTGATTATGATGATGACGATCGTGTATGTTAATTGTACATGTATCAAACAGGACGATTGTAGATGTATATGTAACCCCTTTTCCATCTACTTCCTTACGTTGTTTGGAAATTATCTGAAGGGGACTTATAATCTCACGTGAATTGCGAACTACTTGTATCCCAGCTGGGATCAAGTCTGGGATCCATTAATTAAAATACGAGGATTTAAATAACTTGAATAACTTAAATTACTTTTTATCTAAAAGGAATATTAATTACAATTGTAACTAGGCGGGAAACTAACTTTCATAAAATATTCTATCAGTAATAGGGGATGATACAAATTTTGCGTTCATTGACAACAATAAAGATACGAAATCAGCTTTCGAACAATCGTTTATTTAGTAAGTTACATAAAATTAGATTCTATATGATTTAATTCAAGCTTCTCTAACAAATGCATAACAGAATTCTAACCTTTTGCTAAATGACAGATCATACGTCAACCGTAATGATAATCTGTAATTGTAACATCACCATGGAGAATGTAGAAGTCGTCTAAGCTCATGTAAGTAGCAGGGGCGGATGATGAAGGTAACATACCTAAACTGATTGTGGCATAGGTGGGAAAGTGTAAATGTCTCTATTATGTAAGTGTTAAATTGCACACAACAGGTGTCAATATGCCCATGACACAAATGAATGCATAACAAATATTACAACCTAACATATCAAGGCTGAAAAATAGTTCATACAAATATTAGTAACTAAAGTTCATAAAAATAATTAATATATATTTTTTGTGTGTGTTACTTTCCGGGAAAAAGTGAAAATTCGTTGTACTCACTCCATTTCATCAAATTCTAGTGTAATCTCACTTACAATCATATATCCGAATCTGATTAATCTGGTAATAAGATAAAATTAATTGTATGATAAATCTGGTCTTACAAGATTAGGTAAACAGAGTTTGCGTAGATTATTTTGTCTTGAAACTACGTAAACAGAAGCCAAAGCAAATAATAGCCCTTTTTTTTTTATTTTCTTTATTTCTGTTTGAAATTCAAATAAATTACGATAGGACGAACAAAGTGTGCAATATAATACATCATTCGCCAACGAATTTAATATTTAAACTTCTCTGTCAAGTTATATGTAAACATGGTATACCTGCGGCCTCTTTAAGCCAGTTGCCAAGTAGCGCATCAACCTCAATTGAGGACACTTGCGCCTTCTCTGTCTGCCTCTTCATAGAAAATGCTGCCACTTTCTGAGAGAGCGAGAGAGAAATCTGTCAGTGACTGGCAACGCAACTCCTCTTATAACCCAGCGGCACCAACAACAAAAGTCACCATCAAGAGCAACGAACTAACAATGTTATTCATTGTCTATATACTTCCATTAACAAAGAATTTTTACTCTTGACCGTACCTCGCAATAGACAGGATTCAAAAGATATGAACTTGAAAAGGTGCGAGAAATAGAGGATTATTTGTAGGGGATTTGTGACAAATTATTCTATAGATTTTAGAAAATTGCTTAGGTCGCTGTCCTTGAATAAGTTATGTGGAGAGATCGAAAGCATCCTAACCCCTCTCTGGTTTACCAGTTTGACTATAGTTTTCTTCTAAACTTTAATTTAACAGGAACAGGCCAGCCACTCTCAACATTTTCTTCAAATTTTGAGTTACAAAGAGCTTAAATCTTTTAGAATGATCTTAACAGTGGTCATTCGAGACTGATTAAGAATTTTGAAATCAGGTAAATGTAAATTTGTAATTAGGGGATTCGCTACCCCAATACGTTTCCGAAGCTCTAAAGACATTTACGTTTTCGGAAAGGGTGTAGGATTAAAACTGACAGTGTTAAAAGAGTTCAGGAGATCCACATAAACTTATCTTTTAATCTGAACTGTATGTAAATTTTATCGCAACGTTTCGTAACTTTTAACAGGTGGTGTTGGAGAATATAAAACACATATTCTCACTAAATAAATTCCAACCGCATATTGAATGTTGTGTTCTTACACATGTTCCTTAAGGATATATTATCGTTACGCATATACCAATCGACGTGCAAGATATTCGACAAGGCAATGTATATTATATTTACAGTGTGACTGGCAGATCTTTATACATTTAATGTTTTCACCATCTACTCTGAATTACTTTATTCTTCAGCGAAGAGCTAGAAATAATTTACAGTATAAAATTCTCGATATCTTCTTAAAACCCTTTTTTTGTCCTTAGTACGGAGCGTTCTAGACGGAAAACAAGCACACATCATAATACTATCAGACCTTATACACCACGAATCCTGGCCTGAGGCTGCCTAAAGACCTTAAAATAAATTCAAATTCAAACCACGAACCATGGTACAAATGCCTTGTACACTGTTTAATTACTGGAAATTATTACAGGAACTACTACAAGTAAGGTCTTACTTATTTTTTTTCTGGAGGGAATAAACTGAAAGACGTTACTGTACAATTTTATGAGTGAAATATTTTGTATCCTCGTTTCTGTAGTATAGGCTAATGTGTACGCTGTAATTTTTGTTTAAAATAGCAACTAAACGCACGTTATGCTTTCTTCCACAAAGAAAAACAATTCTATGTAAACGTGTTTACGTCAATCCATACAAAAATAATGTACCAAACAAGTATTCTGGATACTTTAAATTTTAAACTATTTAGTCACACGGAAAAAATACAATTTGAGAGAAAGTGTTTGTAAGAGTATGAACAGAATAAATATTATGAATACTTTTTTTTTTTTAGCTTTTATTTTGTGTTTGCAGCAGGTAGCCTGAGGATCCTTGTCAATCATTCTCTCACGAAAAGGATGGGGGAAGTAGCGGCCACAGTCTTGTAATGCTGTTATACCATCTAGCATTCGTCGCATGAAACTAAGAAATACATTGAATGCTACCTTTTAAGTAAAGCTAATGTTGCAATGTTAACTACAAATTTCTTAAACGCACTTTTTTTTTTTAAATTAACAACTCAAATATACAACTTTTGGTTTTAAACTATGCCCATGATTTTAATTAACATCAGTTATGAACAGTACGTTCACACTATACTTTAGTTTAAAACAAATTACTGTAATTATTAGTGAATAAGTAAATACTTTAATAGTCTGTAACAATGAGCGAATCCTAGAGTTCACTTTATCTACTTCCCCGGCTAGGTACCAGTCTTTCTCGGAAGAAGAATGTTGCATCCGATTGCGAATGAATTGAATCTTAAGTTCAATTACAGACTGTCTAAAGTAGGTAATTTAACTTTCGTTAACCTAACAAAATCTAACCTGACCTAATCTTCAGTTTTCTACGATCTGTCCAAATCAAGACAAATCCTACATTGTAATCTGCATAAGTTTGCTTATTTGAACCGAGCGACAAGAAATGCACAACATTTCAGAATTAGATCATAATAATAAAAGCAAGAAATTTATGGAACTTATTATTATTACTACCTATGTATAAGTTAAAACAAGTTAATATTGCTTTTCTCTGTACAGTACACAGTAACGTATGATTTAACCAAAAATTACTTCAGTTACGAAAATCTGACTTAACAATAAAATCCTTCCTAAGTTTCGAAATAACAGCAAAAGACAATTACATCCGAATAAACATTCATTGAGAATTATCGCATTACAGATTAATTTTGTATATCAAAATTCTGCTTTAAACGTTCTTAAATATACATATTCTTTCAAAATTATTAGATAACAACTCTACAACTAACTAACTAACTAACTAACTCTATGGCTTATGGAACTCGCAAGTTCATCGCCGCAGTAACAAACGTTCGCCATTGGATTCTATCCTGGGCAGTATCCTGGACTCTACAACTAATAAAAAATAATCGATTTCTTGTCGAAAATGTTTCCCGTTACAAAATCAAATCTTGGGTAAGGTTTTAAAAATGGAAGAAATAAATGACTACCACATATTTTTTTCTCTGAATGATTATATTCCTTATCAGCTATTAGGCTTTCAATCTAATCATTGTTCTAACAACTTTGTGCAATATAATTTTAACTAAGAGTGTTGTGTATCTGTATGTATGGTGTCTTTTCACTTGTTATTTTCCCACCCACTCAATACCCTACATTTTCCTCTAATAATAATCACCTTGACTCATGTAGCAACACAGATTATATATAGAAAGCGAAAAAAAATGCCCATCAGCAATTTGTGTTATTTCGAATAGTAACTCAGATGCATGGGAATTGTATATAAGAACGTTATGCCATCCTTTACCGAAAGAAAAAAAAAACGTTCTTCACTTTCTCCGCACTACAAAGCACAGCAAAAGTGGCAGCCGGGTCTCGACCCCCGGAGGCGATCCGACCTTATGGTTTGACCTCGGCGTGACTTCAGACGGGCGCGTGCGTCTCATCTCCTTCGTGATATCCTTCAGTTCCTAAATTTCTAACGATATGGCCAGCCTTGCTTGTTCAATGATCCCTATCTTACGGTTTCTTTTCGTTCTCTTTTAACTCATCACTACCTTCTTTTCCTCTATGCATTCAGCTGCCGGGTTGGATTACCAACAGATGCAATAATACTGAAGTACTTCAATAAAGATATGTTCAATGATGGTGGCGTAGATGATGGGAAAATGCTCAATTAAATCAGAAGATGTTATTGCCTAGCTTGTGTTCAGTATTGAGAAGAAGGAGTGGACTTCCTGAATAATAAGATCTTCGAAAGTTAGTGGGGAGAACAAGTCATGAGAAGATTTCTGAGAATCAATCAATGGTAGAAATGCCAAGGGAACTCCAGCAATACAATCAATGTCATGAAAAGTGGTCGATAGATGAAAGGGATGATTAACATAAAAAAGAATGGTAACAAGCTTTAGAAAGCATTATAGATGTTGTACTTTCTTTTACTTAATGTTCGGTGTAAAACACAAATAGCAAAGAGCGCTGAACCGCTTTCATAGATCGAAACAATCCTGGAATTCGACTGGAAACACTGAAGACGGCCAGATGTTTGTTTAACATCGAGGTATAAACGCTGATGTGATAATAGAGTTAAAAAATCCGTTCACTGTCTTGATACAACTTAGCAATGTACCTAACATTTATTAGTGACTTAAATAACGTAGTATGTACTTGTTAAAGTCATTAAGACTTATAACCATTATCTTATAGCGTAGTACCGGAGGATACCGTTGCAGGGGTTAAGCTTATGCCGGTTATTTTAACTGATGTTTCTATAGATACGTAGTCAGAACGCAACGATTTCTCATCACACTGTTTTATCTTTGCTACTTCTTAATTCAAATAGATTCTCAGCTGGCATCACAATGCCGGGTGAACACCGAAATTGGATTGCCCCCCGAAGCGGTGACTCTTAGTAAGCGAGTGCAAAATCTCGTTGTCTAAAAAACTGACATCAAACTAAACCATTAACTTACAGTCCTCCTCGTACTAATTACAATGCAATCACTTAACATCTCTAAAGCTACCTTAAACAATCACAGTTACAGGTGTAGAAATACATTGGTTATTGTTCGTATAATTTTGCATAGTTGGCGAAATTTGGAATGCAGTAAAATTTTATTTCCTCGACATACTATTCTAAACAAATTGCCAAAATGAAGACAGATAGTGAAGCATTAAGTAATGTGTAGAATGATAATCCATATTTTTATATTTAAATGTGAATGAGTTTTGCAATTTTTAGGAAATCTTTTTTTTTTACTAAATTCACATTTTTTAAATCTTACTCCTATTGCATGTATCTAACAGGGTGCTTTCATCACAAGAATTAAAAGAAATAGTTCCAAACAAGTAGTTATCACGACTATTGTAGTCTACTTAACAATAGCACGGAGACAATCAAGTAGTTATTGAAGTCTACTGACCTACTACTTCACAGATTTGCGCACGGAACTACATAGTTTGTCACGGTCGAACTTTTTTTTTTTCATTCGCTTGAAGTGACAAAGTAAGAAAGCTCCGATCTTTCAAGTTGCCTGCTGCTAAGCATCCTCATCTGCCTCCATTTCTTCACTTCTGCTCCTGCCTCTTTCCCTTCGCTTTAATGGTTAGTTATGGTGCTTGTGCTACTGGCCTTGATAAGGCGTATATGTTATTCTCTTTCTTTTCTACTGAAGAGTACGACTGATTAAAAAACCCAGTGCAGATGTTGAAATCGTTCTATTTGAAAATGGCAATATATTTTTCTACACATTTACCGGACGTATATACGAGAGTTGTTCGAAAAGTTGCAGGACTGAGGTCACCATGCAGAATCTTAAACACCTGGAGGCTTGATGCGATTCTCCTTTTCGATACAACTGCCTTCGCATTTCATATATCGATTACGGAGGTCTACTGTATTTGGGAACACAACGATTTTACCCCACATACATTGTTATGATAAAAAAATGTTAAGTGACCAACATTGCTTCTACAATTTTAAGCGAACTGTGCTACTGTTAGTTTTCTTCGTATTTGGATATTACATTAAACGGTGAAGAACACCTGAAATCCACGAACCAAGGCTAACGGAAAATTGGATATTTTCGAGATGTAGATCCGAAAAGAACAGGAAAAATCTGCTGGATACCGAAACTTATTAATGAGCAAGTATGGGGTAGAGAAAAAGACAATGAAGAAGAAGGAAACAGGTTAGAAAATTGTTTACGGAGAAACTATATATTAGAGGTACAGATGAAGGAGAGGAAAAGTAAGAAAAGTAATACGACTCATATGTTGTATTAATGAAGAAAATCGTGCTCTAAAACAGCGAAGAAAGCTTAAGAGTTCAGCAAATGGAGAGGGATAAATTTTCTTTAAATGAGCTGGCGTTTTCAGCAGAATCCTGAATATAATAATTTTAAATATGTCCTGTTCCTATGTTTCCCGTCGCAGCTATCTTCAAATTTAAGCTTATTTAACACTTCCTTTCAATTGTCCTAATTAGCAGTTTAGTAGCAAAAGCAATATCTTCCATCCTACATCGAAGTCTCACAGTCAGGGAGTCAAGTCCGGAGATTGTGGGAGCCACTCAGTTCCATTTATCACAGCGTTTTATTTTTTAAAAAAATGTATTTGCATTATTATGTAATGCAATGGAGTTTCATCCTTTAAAAAGTTACAAATATCACTATGATACATTGAGAATCTGCCTTAAGAGGGTTCCTCGCTCCAACCTCCCTAACCCCCAATTTTTTTACATTTTTAAAAATATTTCAAAAACTAAGAGCACTATCAAAAATGTAAGCGCATAGCGCACTAGAGCTTACAAATTTCCATGAAATAGAATGAACAGCGATCTTGAGATCTTGTCCATTGATGAGTGATACGTTTTCAAAGATTATAACGTCATTATTTAATTGAAGTCTCAGCACTCATCAATGGACAAGATCTCGAGATCGCTGTGCATTATATTTCATAGTAATTTGTAAGTTCTAGTGCGCTATGCGCTTAAATTTTTTATAGTACTGTTAGTTTTTGTAATATTTTAAAAAATGTTAAAAATGGGAGGGTTGGAGCGA
>JAGDQP010060101.1:0-12265 GCA_022664845.1 Lepisma saccharinum
TTAAAGGCAGTGGTGATCGATAGTGACAAATAGTTGATTAAAGTAGCCTTCTATGCTGTGGATATATGAGCTCAGTGTCTTAAGGTGGACGCCACTAAACAATACGGCTTCAAGTCCAGCTAGAGACAGAAATTTTACATGCGCTGATACTGACGTGGGTTTGTTAAAGAAAAGAATTAGGAAATAAGTCCATCCAAATAGAAAAAACAACAACTTAGAGTCTTCTTATGGGCAACAGAAACTCCTCAAGAACTACCAACGGACGACATTCTGCACAATGTCAGAAACAAAGTAAACATTATGGTGGCAGACCTCTTATAATGATCCCACAACTTGAATAAAAATTGGAGCCTAGGAGTTATCCTATTGTTTAAATTTTATCTTATATGATAGTAAAGATATGCAACCGAAAGCTTATGTTCAAATTTATACAACAAATGCTTTGTATTTATAATTAACTTGGTTGGGTTTTACATGAATTATTTTTGTTTATAATACCGTTTATGTACGATCGTTTTATATTCAAGTATTTTGTTGCTGAACCTTTCGGCACTACCACCTCATCACGCCACGAGCCGCTACTGGTACTGAACATCAGATATGACAGCTACGGTCCACCAAATCTAAGACAATAACATTTCCTACAATGACGTGATTAAACAACTTTGTCTCCCGGACAACAATACCTCTTATGGAATGTAGAAATTATTTTTCATATGGGCTGAGGAAAAGTTGCAAATGAAAATTGAGTCCATTCAGTAAATGCTCACGGTAAAAGCAAACTTCAATATGTCGTGTAGAACTTTTAGTGAACAATTTCAAAGAATCCCCTAAATTTCTGACGAAGACCCATTCCATCCAGAAATATTATCAGGATCATCTGAACAATAAAGATACTTATAAATTATTATTTACTTATAGAAATATGCGCTAGTGCTATATATGTGCCAGTATCGATATCCGAAACCCGGATCCGAATCCAAAGACACGAAAATCGAATCTGGATCCGGATGTACGATATTCGGATCCGTTGGGCCATCCTTATTTCGGACACTGGTTACCATCAAGAACTTGAAATGATTTTACATATTTAGTGTTTATTATCCCCAAATTCAAGGAAAAGTAAACTTTATTAGTTCTTTCCTTAGGAACCTTTCCTTTCATTATATGTGTTTGAATTGTTAGTACAGGAAAAAGATAACCTTTTTGTGCTCAACAATCATACCAGCAACGAGAAAAGGAGTCATTAAGAATAATCTAAAGCAACGATCTACAACAAAAGATGGCAGCACTGTATCCGTATATGTCTACTGTACTCTTATCGTTGCACGGAATTTCCTTTCTGCTCCTATATATTCAAGCCTAGAGAGTTAAAACTGTCAGGGAAGAAAGTTCATAACCAATTCAAGAGCATGATCGATGACGATTTTTTATTTTCGTTTTCCTTCATTGTTGTTGTGAATATCGGCCTATAACAATGAAGCTCTTTCAAAAATGGACAAAAAAGAAAATTAAAAATTGGCATCGATCGTGCTCTTGAATTAGTTATGAACATTCTTCTCTGAAAGCTTGAACTCTGTAGGCTTGAATATGTAGGAGCAGCAATGAAATTTCGTGTAACAGTGAAAATATATTAGACTATTAGACATATACGGAGACAGTGCTGTCAGCTTTTGTTAGAGATCGTTGCTTTAGATTATCCTTAACACTTGTCTTCGAATAACTTGCTCCAAGAAATTGTATTGTTGACCAATAGATGGTGCACGCGTCGTCTTTGTTAAACGAGTCTGTAGTAAAAGCAACTTTCCTTAATTCTTTCGTCTAAATCTACATTTAATACTGTTTTTAAAACTTTGCAATTGAAGTTATCAGTGCAGATTTATTAATCCGCAGGATGTTAATTGCAGGGTGGGAAAGAGGGGAATTCCCTGGCCCTTCTGTTACTTATTTTCCTAAAGAAAGGGAAAAACTATTTTTACAAAATGTTGTAAAAACAATTCTTTTCTAAGCGCAGTGAATTTCCGACATTGCTCAGGTTTGGTTTTTTGCTGGGTATGGTGATTTTAACTCGGAAATAACACACAGAACGCAAGAGGGATGGCGAAATTGGAAGAAAGTACGTCTCTGCGACCGCAGAATCACGTCAAGGAATAAAGGGATGATTTACAAAACAGTGGTTATTAGATGATACCGAAATGAAAATTCTACGCTGTATGTATGGGATGACAAGAAGAGACAGTGAGAAATGTGAGAGTAAGAGAAACTGCAGGGTTAACACAATATAACTACTTCCACTTATTATCATATCTCACCACTAAAGCATATCGTATTTTAAGAGCATTAGATTCTTCTAGAGAAGATGTACACTAGACATCCAACATTTTGTTGTATAATTCCAACTCATACATTTAGTTGCATTTAAACATACGTTTACAAATATATTTATATATTCCATTATTCAAACGACACTTCTACCACGAACAGCACACATAAACATAACAGAACATATCTCATTGCATTGTTAATCAATTTGTTCAAATCGTTACACTAAACAATAAACCAAATAAAATCCAATTAAACAACCAAGTATAACTGTTTTTTTTTAAATAAAAAATTATTATTTAATTATCAACTGACTTCTATTTTCCATGTTGCTATAACAGCCCTCAATTCGTGCAACCTTGCACTTCTCCCCCGCTTCTCTACTTCAAACACAATTTGTAAAACCCCTCGGTTTCAACCAATCCGGTAAACCTTCGGTTTGACCTCCCAACAAATCATCATCTGATATCCATTTTACCTGTCCTTCTTTCAGAAGTTGTTCCTTGGACCTTAAGCAGTCGTCTACTTCTACTTGTTCCAGTATTAAGGTACCTGACTTCTTTTCTTCTTCTTTTTATATCCTCTGTTTCCCTTATTTTGTATTTCAGCACCTGTTTTCATCTTGTTACTCAGATCTGACACCTGTACTTCATCTTCCAATTCTATTTTACAACCTCTGAACTTTTTTTTCTACAACTTGCTCTTCCTCCTTAAACTCATCCTTCTCTTCCTGTTTTTCCAGTGTACAATCTAGCCTCTCCTTGCTTGCTTCCTCCAACACCATTAAAATATTCGGAAAAGCTGTATCTTTAGTTTTCTTATGTATGATCTCTTCCGCCATACCGGAAACTTTGAAATTCTCAGTATTCTCTAATACCTGTTTACTTAAATATTCTGTATTATCCTTTGGTATCACTACTTCTGTGTGTTCCTCCAAACTAATAGACTTTATTCTTTCTTCATTCCAGTTGATTACTGAGTCATTGGAGTCGGATACTTTATCTACTATATACAATCCTTCACCCTCCTGTATTTCGAAGGATACTTGCACAATAACTTTGTTTAACGAGTGTAACTTTTTAATAAGAGTATCATAGCTATGTTCTAAATCTTGTATACGTTGCGATAAACACGTTACTTCTAAATAACACTCCTGACTGCTTGACTCTTGAGATTTCATAACTGGAACTTGTACTTGTTGTATTGCTGATTCTTCTCCTTTACAAATTTGTTTATGACAGACCGGCAACAAAACAATGAGTCCATATCTTTCTATAATTAGATCATCTGTATCACCCATAATCACTGCGAACTAGATTCTATATTTTGACATCTGGTAAATCACCATAGTAGGAAAGGAACGCGTTTCTTTAGAAAGAAGAAAGAGGGTAGCGGTCCTGCTCTTAATCTTACAAGGTATTTCCCGCCTTCTGCTTCACAATGTCGGTCCATGGTACATCCTACTGACATTATTCTACAAGTTGTTCATACATCAGACTAATTTTAGCCTTGCGAATGAGTACGTTATGCTATATGTAGTATGAAATCTCATTTTCGTAAATAATGTTTATTTGCCACGCACGTTGATTGTGTACTACAGCATTAGGTATTGTTTCGGCGTTAAAATATATTTCTTATGTGTTTAGCGTGTATTTATGTGAATTCTTTTTAGTTGCAAGTTTTTGTATGCACCCTGTATATTACATGGCCGATTTTTAAATGAGAGAACAGAAAAGTATTAGAGGATAGGGTAGGGGAGAGCAAAGAATTGCTTCTGTGTCGGGATTGTTCGCTCTGTCTCGGCTAATGTGGGCTTCGTTGACTTTGGGACGCATGTGGTAGTTCGAAAACGTGCCTTCAGAGAAGCGTGAGCATCACTTGAAAGACTCGGAAAACACAAGTGTCTGACTGATATTGCACACACACAAGCATTTGATGGAAAATATTGAACGGTGTACACGAGTTGTACAGAACCTGTAAAATTGACAATGCAGTGTTGCCAACCGAGATGACCAATAATATAATATTGACCCTAATAAATCCTAAGCTGTTAATTAATATTCATCAATAGAAGTTTGAATTCGCTAACTGTATAAATAAAGATTATGGCAAATTCCAGATTCAGAAGCCAGAGTTGGCAACCCACAATATTTTTTCGGCATATAATCATAAAAAGTGCTATCATAATCTACATTAAATCCTAAGTCTTTTTTGACTCTATACAAAAATTATAAAACTAAAAAATAAACCCGGAAAAATCCCCAAATTTTGAAATTGCTAGAACTTGGTGGTTTATGAACCAATTTCGAAAATTCAATAGCAGATGTAGAGAGAAATAAAAATACTTTTTAAAGATTTGCGGGATGTCCAATTTTCAGGATAAAAATTGAAACATTCAAATGGAGAGCTGCAGGTATGGAATACAGAGCGGACAGTACTAATATCTTGGTTTTTAGCCAGTTTCGGCGTCATTATACCATTACTGCATTTTATATGTATTCAATACTATACGAAAAGAACAATGATATTCACTCTAAATCACAGAACGGGAATATAACAATTGTCGTATAGGAAATACGATTTAAAATTAGATCACAGCATTCGCCTCCCTATTCAGAGAATTCCTAATATTAATTGAAATAATTAAAATTATAATAATATTAATAAAACCCAGAAGAAGAGGAAGAAAAGAAGAGGCGAACGCAGACGTATCAAACCCTACGATGGGGCATAATATGATGCATTTGGAAAATGAATGTTTCTACGATACATTAATATACTGTGTAGTACTGAATCGAATGTCTTGAGCACCAGAGATGCATTTCTGACACAATACACCTATATTGTATGCACATTTGACACATCCAGGAGAGTTATACAGAATATTGTTGGAATAAACCGTCTCTTTAAATATACAAGTAGTTGCCAGGAACGTAATACAGAACAACAGGTCTTCTCAGACCGTACTGCATTAGAGTATGGGAAATCAGACTCAGAACCAAAGATGGAACACGGTAAAGTCACGTCGACGTTCAATTCGCCTATAAAATATGTAACAAGGCTGAAATGCACCCATAGGTAATTACGTAGATCATTAGGTAAACAAAAAACAGTGGTAGTGCACTAAATTTTAACACATGGTGCATATAAGATACAAATGTCGGATGCATTAGGGAACTACAGAGTAGGTTTCTGTACACCGATTAGCACACAAACGGAACAGGATTTACAGAACAACACTGCCTTTATAAACATGATAAACAGGCATAATGTCCTCTAATGGCTGGATTGAGGAGCAGGTTGTTCATGCATGTAGTATAATCGATTGATAGGGCATTGCTTGCCAAGTTACGCGTTTGGACATGCACGGATACTAACCTAGTATTACGGAAGCAATACCACATAGGTAGATTAGAAACGTAACAAGACTAATAATGATAGCGAAAATGGCCAATCCACGACCGACATTTTACAGTGAGCAGTAATAGAGTAGCAATATTAGCCGAGTCAGCCAAATTAGTAGCGAAATGGTCACGAACCTTGATGTAATTAATAATTACGTCACCTGGTTATGGGTATTTGAACCACTATACAGCACCAACAGCAGTCAAAGAAGGCATTCGTGCAGGCATTATGATAGGACCACATATAAAATAAATATTTACAAGATTTAAGCAATTTACTTTGGTCTTTGAGTGGTATAAACTTTCGAAAACCAATTGTCTATACTGTGATGCCATTGGAGAGCTGTATTACACTACCGAATTGGAACAGAGCACAATGATTGGTCATTCGTTTCTAAAAAGCAGGTCCGTTGAAAGGAACAGAACCCAGAGTCGAGTAACATGGAAGTTTGTAACTGATCGAGGGTGGAAGTGAGCGAGAATTGTATTCTGCAATCTTAGGATCGAAGAAGCCCGACATTTTCTGTGGCATGTGTTCAGTGGTACGTCGGCATTCCCCAAGAATCCGAATATCACGGTTGAAGCAACCTTTCGTTGGAAGCCTTAAGAAATTAAGTTTTGGAGACGTTACCATTTGTCGATACATACGATAGCCTGTACAACGTAATTTTAGAAATGCATTGAGATCTAGACATCCCAGTAAAAAGCTGTATACTAACATATATAAAAATGATAGCAGATGATCAGTAGCCAGAAGCAATATACAATGTACTATGGCCAAAGATCTTCACTGTCCACGGAGTACCACTGTTGACTTTGGAGCAGGATTAAAATTAAAAGAGAGATTGTATTGTGCAAATAACTAATACATTGGTTAACTTTATTATTATTACATGGCACCCTACAGTATGTCATAAACATGTACAGGACAAGATATTATCATAATTGACTTGTACAAAATATTGTAATTACACATAAGAGTGATACAATACAAAAGTACATTGATACAGAATAAAGTAGTATATCTCTTAGGATACAACATTTGTCATTGCATATAAATTAATTTCTACAAAATACAGCATTATAACTGTCAGGATACAGTCTTTGCCACTTGATATAAACACATTGATACAAAATAATGCGTATATCTAACTGGACACAGTTTGTGTCATTTTACATTAACAGTGCTACATTGGAAAATTGTCTAACCACCATAATCTAGCGTTTGTCGCCTCATGTAAACCAATTGCTACAACATATGGAAAAGAACCACCAGGATACAAGTTTTGTCATTTCATATAAAAGTGCTAGAAAGAACGTTGTCCAACCATCAGAACAGACGTTTCGTAATTTCATATAAACAGAGTGCTACAAAAAAGTTGTGTAACAATTAGGATACGGATTTTTATCATTGCATATTAAAGTTGCAACAAAAGAATGTAGTCTAACGGTAAAGAGACATTTCTAGCCGTTGATATACGCAAACTGCTACAAAAGAAGATTGTCTATCCACTAAGATACAGGTTTTGGTGATGCCTATAAACAAATTGGTGCACAATTAGGTAGTATAACCAAAAGGGGACAGGTTGTGTCATTCATATAAAAGAATTGGCACAAACTAGTGTTGTATAACCAACTAAACACATTTTGGGCTGTTCTACATCAATTATATAGATCGATTTCATAGATAGGTGTAACAGGTAGTTGTCTAACCTGTAGGATGTATTCCAACTTGTTTGTAAAGCAATGCTAAGAAACATAACTGTATACGTTAATTGTGCGTACAGATATTGTAAAGAACATCGACATTCCCTGAATGTGCTAGTGCTAGCGAAACTATGGTAAAAGACAATTGTATATAATAAATAAATAACTGAAACCATGCATTACTTTTCTTTTGTTATTCTTCTTGTGTTGTTGTACAACAGCATGTCGTTTCGTTTGCGGTTTACACACGACGCTATAGTGTGATTTTCGAAAGATATGGTTACGAATAAAGATGTATTTACTTTCATACTTGTTCTTTCCCAAATTATACATATCCTCAAACGTTATTTCCTTTCGTGTTCGATGATTTAAGGTAATACCCCGAACTTTAATCACACGATCAAGATTACCAGTAGCTACTTCCTTTAACTCAAAAGCATAGTGTTTTGTACCATCATCAGTGAATATACACATTTCCCAACCAGGAAGCAATTCATCTTTTAATACATCAAGATAATCACCTAGAGGTACCAAAGGTGATTCATCACGACGACGTCTAACATATATAATACATCGCAGTAGTAAAAGTCGTGCTATACCAATAGTACTCATAGACTCTTACAGATGCAGTCGCGCCCATGATGTAATAAATGCTGCAAAAATGAAACAACTGAGTCCATATGGTGTGTTCTCTGTTTCCAAATCACAATATGTAACAAGGAGTTTACTACCAATAAGATTAACATGTTGGATTTCCAAATGGTGAGAATAGGCAATTTGATTGAATTCTTGTGTTGTAGTAACAACTCTTGTTTTCGGAAGGTCACATCTTTCCCCCATTTCCCGAACAATGAGTTTAAATATATATCTTTCAGATGAATCGGAGTTCCTTTATTCTTGTTTATGTTATCATACTCCAGCCGAATTCCCTCATGATCCAAACAATCCCTAATATACTCTTGCCTATCCTCTTCAGTAAGGCAATTCTCAGGAAAACAAGAAGCTTCTTGTTTCATGTAGAGGAACGTATCTACATAAGGTTGAAATAATTTCACGGACATTTTTGTTTCCCAGATTTCATAAGTATGAAGAATTACATAACCTTGTTTCAGGGCGGCATGGAGCTCTGGTGTGCAAAAACACCTTTGATTGCACGTTTTTTAACTTTACGAGTACATCCTCGGTTTGTAAGGTCTCCATACAGGATCTACATTCAAAATAGTAGTTTGTTATGGGCATTAAACGATAAAATGAAGAATGGCTAGATTCGTTGGAGTTAAAACGTTACAATACACAAGCCCGTGTAACTGACTTGGATCAAGCATGTAACTCCTTTATGTATAATTACGGGTCCAACCGGAAATGGTTGTGTGGCAAACCCACTGATAGAGAGAAGTGTAGTTCACATAATAGATTGTTTCCGATTCAGAACATTAGTTAAGGGTTTGGAAGCATTCCGTATGCCCGCTCTTAATGGCATCTTTAGGACGTAGCGGTTCTTCAATATCGGAAGAACGATAGCGAATAAAATTTGAATTATTTGCTAAATCTTCACTTGTTGGTGCCACTGATAATCCCATCTTGCAACAACGTTCACCTTGCAAATATTACATAAAAACTCCTCCCTTGGCATAGGGTTGGAATAACGATTATTTAGACTACGACCTTGGCTATCTATAGGCTGGTACCGGAGTTGGATTATACAATGGTCACATCCATAATATTCATATGCTTTACGAGAAATGTGATTGTAGCCATCCAATATGAAATGTTTAAATTCAGCTTCACCACCTGGTTCATATCATTACAACTTAACATTATATTCATATTCCATATACCGAAGCCACAGTTTAGCTTGTTTGCTTTGATTCGTCCGGTGATTAGAATCTAATGGTGGGATAACCGGGATGGTATTATCTTTGGGATAGCACGAACAGTAACAAAGCTTAGCACCTGCGGCTATGGTGGATGTATACAAAAACATTGAAGCTAACCCGTTTTTCTTTCAATAAGATTAGAAAACCGAATAAGCACCAAAGTTAGGATACGGACGTCATTTTGACAATATTGTAACAGTTCACGTTGGAAATCAAATATCTTTTACTTTCGACATATGACTTGCGCCACATAGCTATAGCCTCTATATCCGTTTCAGATTTGCTCGCGATATCGTAATAGTCTCGGTCTGGATATAAACTGATATAATTATGTTTGCGCGGGTTATTGAACTTATGTTGAACTTCACCCTTCCCAAGTGATTCATCTAGACCTAACGTTGCTCGTAAGTCCGCTAATCGAACTCCTAAAATCAGGAACGTGTTCCAAAATATAATATTATTTATCACTACTTACATAATTTTATGTCCAAGAGTAATTAATTCAGGTAATAATTGCTGTTGTTCTAATATTTCATCTGCAACAAATAAATTGTCGAATCCGTGAGTATTCTGTGCTAGGATGAGCACTTTAATAAACTTGAGACCTTGTTGTAACACATGGGTAGGACGGTTCCATAGCTTAAAATACAAAGTCACGATCACCACAATCCTGGCATCTATAGCTATCTTCCTGAATATCTTTGCATTCATAGCATCTAAGCGCCACACAAGTTAAATTAGGCACTATTTCGTATTCACCCTTGTTGTTTGAATGTAATCACAGTCTCAATATCGAAAACAATTCCCGCGTAGGTTGGTTTGACGTAACAGAGATATAGCTCATTTACATGATCAACACAACTGGAATAGAAATGTTCACCACATACATGTTTTGACATTCTGCTACGCCAATCAAATTGAACTCCGCACTGAGCACATACCTCAACATGACTAATAATGATTTGCATTTTGCTTTTGTTTCATGTCTATCAAAACACAACTGATTTACAAAGGTACGATTATACTTTGTTGCATCTGTACTTTCTCTATCAGGATGATACGTTTCACATTGACTATAAAGGTACTGTTCATGTATGGGACAGGAGTTTTCATAGGGTGGGACAATAATCACTATACCCCTTAGTTCCTGATGATGTTGAAATCGTCTTAATAACATCATTGTGTTTATTATCATACATTAAAAGGATATTATCTTTGCTGTTGGAACAACATAAATTTGTTCGTATTGTTGTGGTTTGACCACACTACCATACAGAATAATTTGATAAGCATTTCCAAGGTGCTTCTGAAACCTGCATACGTCATCTAAACTACCTCCATTATGACTGCCTAAATCTATCCAAGCGAAAGAACATAACTCGGCTGCCTTGGTCTTCATTTATGTTGCCCTAGTTTCCCTAATGCTAATGCTCGTGATATAGAGTCTGGAACAGATTCAACCACAATTATACAGTATCTTTCTGTAGATACTCTCCAAATGGTAAATAATTTTGGTTCCTGCGTCCTCCCTGTCCTCGACAAGGATCCGTAATATCATCCCTAATGTTGATATCGTCACCTCTTTAGACTTTAGTATATTTTCGATTTTTCGCAACGTATTTCCGCTATAAGATGCCTCCGCTATTGGAGTGGTATGTATACTAGCTTTCCTACAGTACATATAGAACTCTCAATACAAAATAATACTTTGGAAGTAGGGTCGAAATCTGTAAGTAAATTGTCTATGGAAAACTGGAACAAATTGGTTAGAGTCTCCTCAGGATCACGAATAGTTGTTACAACTGGGCGAATTGTTATTTCATGACCCCGCAAGGGGAAATTAGGATATGTTTTTGGTTTTTCGGATATAATTTCGATTTGAGTGCTAACACCTGCACATACATCATACACACATCATGATTCTCCATCCACCGTTGCACTTCAGATTCCATATCACTACCCAAAGCATTTTCACTCACATGGGCAGCGATACAATCGATATCCATGTCACTGTACACATCATCACTATCCTGCCCTATATCAACAGCAGCACCATTTGAACAAGTCTCGAAACCAAAGAATTCGATAGCCTCCTGTGAAATGAATTCGTCTCATTCCTTTAAAAACTCGCAATAATAACTCCATTTCAGCTCTTTACTTTCCAAACTTCCGGGGAGTCTGTAATATTCTAGATCAAGAATGTCCTGGGCAGTCGCACAACCTTGTAACATAGGTTCTTCTACGTTCCAAAAGTAATATAGGAGATGATGCCATACCATGTCTGGATCCGTCCCTTCAGGCTGAAATCCTATCAATTTGTAGTCATGATCAAATGATCATGTAGTTATATTGTAGTAATAACCCCCAACACTTTAAAAAAAGTTTCCGGATCGTCATACCCTTGATTTTCTTGCTTAACAAGTAAAACATTGATTGGATTCTCCATGTTTTGAATAGAGTAGAAAGGTATTTTTCCAACTGACCACAAAACAATTTGTATGGGATATATACAATGGCGGAGAAGAGCCATCTACTTCAGGAGATACATACAAACAGACCTCCAATGGCAGCAGCTGCCTCATATATCACAGGAGCGCCAACGCGAACTAGTACTATCGTACAAGGCTTATATTTGCATGAAGTTTGCACAGTGGTGTCCTCTACCGTTATATCAAAGAAACAAGTTTTCTATGACTAACAGTGTAACAGCTTAGTACAATCCTGAGGCGTATTACCATATTCTGAAAACACATGACACCCAGCACTACAAACTATTAACAGTATTTTCTACCACAATAAAACACCATTTGTATCAAAAAATCAGGAATTACTTTTAACAACTAAACTCAGAACCTAATGTAAATTTCAATAATTGCTTACTGTGTCACAACACAAACCCTATTTGTCACCTACCTCTAGGGTTTAGATCAAGGTACATCATTACAAACATTGGAA
>JAGDQP010060102.1:0-10096 GCA_022664845.1 Lepisma saccharinum
CAAACTTATGGTCATGAAGAGTAAATAATATTTCCCAAGTTGAAATTAAACAACCAACAGAATTATGATTTCGCCCTCGGAGTTGCGGAGAGTTTAGCGCGCTCATTTTCTGCGTGCGTGTTCATGAGTTTAATTTCCCCTGAGAGCTGTTGAACGGAGTGGTTCAGAGTGCCCTTTACTAAAACTATAAGTCTCGTCTTTAGTATCTCATCAGCTCGCTTAATGTCAATAACAACTTATAGAACAGTAATATTGTGTTCCTTTTCAGTTATGATGTTGAAAATTTTAAGTTCTTAACGTTTCCTATATGAGCCGAATTCCACTTAACTTCAGCCAGTCAGCATTGCGAATTGGTATTTCAGCCAATCAAATTAGTTTAAACACACTTTTGTCTAAACTTAATGAAACTTTGTTTGGGCCCTATATGAATATTTTTGGTTAACCACAAACAAGCTCTTTATTTCTCTCTGTATGAAAGATTTTTAAATTCTTGAGGATATGTAGAAAAGTAAAGTCACATCATGTCCGTAATTTACAGACGAAACATATAACTGCTAATTGCCTATACTAAGTAACAACAGAATGTTAGGAAATGATAGTCCCGGTTCTAGTGCTGTTTCAAGATAGAGTTTGTGCTGCTGTCTGCCATTGCTGAGATAAATCTTATGTAGAAGCTGCTTGCGAAGTTACGGTGTAATGTAGATTCGAATCTTTGGCAGAGTTGGTTCGCAGAAGGGCGGTAAATTTACTCTCGAAACGGGTTGTAGCTCATGTTCTTCGGAAAGGAATACTGATAGACAGTCAAGAGGGCAATGCATTAGTGTATTTTAGTGAACAACCCATTTTAAATCACTGTTGCTCGTTACGTTCACTCGTACCAGACGTCCCAGTGATTTCATTGTAAGAGGAACGTTTTTGTTTATACAGTGTGAGTATATTGTTTACTCTATCTTTCTTGGAGAGAACGAGTAAGAGACTGTCTCCCACTCATAATTACTTTGGGAAAGTTATACTAAAAGTTATATTTTATCCACCAACATCTGATTAAAAGTCTGTTTTATCTTTAAATTACTTACTGTGTTTGCAAGAACTCATCCAACTGAAGAAATACTTCCTCCGTTGCAAATAGGTCTGGTACAAGTCCTCTCAAAGTGAAAGTCGCGTCCAATTTCTTTTTCATTTTTTCTAGACTATACTTGCATTGTCTTAAATAGCCTAGCAAAAAACTGTCTTCTGTAAAGATAACAGAAGAAATGATTGAATTAATGAAACAAAATTAGTATAGGTTAGTATTTACTCTTATGATAATAATAGTAATATTTGGAAAATTGTGTAACAATACAGATAGCAAAAACTGAATTATATTGCAAGTGAGTCAAACGTTTTCCAATATTCTGGTCACTTACACATTTTATTCGTCAAGTTACAGCGAAAGCCACCTAGCATTCAAAGCAGAGACCATCGTGTTGCGCTGTCTGAAGTCACCGTCTTTCAAGCTTAGATCCTACACCGATACCAGTGCTTGCCCTTCAAGGCGAAAAACTCCTGCACGGCAGCTGTAACTTATTATAGGTTGTGGAAGTGTCGTGTTCGCAGGAAGTTATCTATCGATCCAAACAAGTAATTATTCGATGGGGCAAGGTATAGACTCTATGCTGAATGTGGAAATAGTTCTATGATCTCAAGTACCTGCAGCTTATTTTGGATCGTTCGAGTGGTATGCGGTTTTGTGTTGTCTTGCTTTAAAAGCACTAGCTTTCTGTTTCCAAATGCTGGTTATATTTTCCGCACAATAGCACAAATCTGCTCCACCTATTTGGAGTATAGGTTGGAATTGATGGTTCTACTGTCCGGAACGAACTTGTGGTAAACTATCCTCTCATAATTCTGTTATATACAGAACCTTGTGTTTGACACGCCCTTGTTTAGCGACAGGTTCCGGAGGTTGAACGTTGTTTTATCATAGCTTATTCACATTAGGATTACCAAAAAGTATCCACTTTCCACGATATATAATTATTCATTAGATGAAACGAAAATCACGGTATCTTGTTCCTGAGTTTCTTGCAAATATCCACTCTCCTTTGTGCTGAGGTTGGGATCAATTCGTGAAGCATACTGCGGCACCTTCAGATACTTGAAGGTGGCGAACTGCACTGAATGCTAGTGGTCGGAATTGCCTCTATGATCTGGCACACGGCCTCAGAATCCACGGATTTTGAAATACCTGACTTTGGTTGCTATTTATTGAATCATGTCATTGCCGTCTTGTTATAAATGACACCCTTATCTTTTGCACTACCCATATTCCAGGTTGCTTCTGCAGCGTTATGGCTGAGTTCGAACACAGAGCAAACGTTCTCAAATTAGACGATGTTACATGTTCATTCTTTTTTCTGTTACTTCACGCACAGCACGAAAACACTGAGCAGCCTTTCACAGCACAAATTACTACGAAAGCAATCCGTTCCATTGAGAACTTTCGAAGACTTGGACTACTTCCTTCACGTGACATATGTGCCACAGATGATGCACGTAGGTAAATATTACAAGACCCAATTTCGTATTTAGGTTGTGAAGAACGAAAAATGATATTTAGTATAAGTAGATAGATAAACAACACACTATGTTTAAAACGTTATAAGAGAACAAAAAGTACTCGATTTCAAAGCACTAGATTAAGAGTAGAATACGCATTATAGATTGTATAACTATATAAGAGAAATAATGGTATGTTGGCATTTATACAAGCTTGTTAGATAGTGAAATATGTTGGTTTAATTTCTGCACATAGTATTTGTACAAGTTTATAAATATTATATGCTCAATTGTTTAATATTTCTCTTAAAACCGTCTATTTAATACAAAATGAATTTGACAAATCGTTGAACATGCGGCATTCATATACTTCGATGGAAAAGATGAAAAATATTTAATTTGATTTCAAATATTTGTCATTGTAATACGCGCATGATAGAACAAATGAAATCCCAAATGAGCTAAACCAACTCTTCATAAAACCTAAACCAACGTTCATAAAATCCTAAAGATCCGTACCCTAATAGTAACTCACAAGTTTGTAAAGTGCTCAAATTTCAGATGATCGATTTCAACACTCCAAGATTTCTTGATCTTTTATACATATATATATATATTTCAATGTGTTAACAAAATAGTATTTACCTGACTGTAAGACGAGTTTTTCGTTCGAACTTATGACAGTATCTATTATCTGGTGCTTTTATTGCGAACTCGGTTTTCAGGGCCGCAATGGGAACTCTGACAAAGTCATGACATATTGATACAGTATGTATTACGTGGCAATAAAGCTGGGACGGTTATTATCCTCTATTGGTAATAGTCTTTACAGTATGTTTTCAACCGTTACTTCATCTAAACAGGCCGAGGAGTACGCTACGTGCGGAGTCATCTTATAATCGGGTAAATATGACATAATTTCGTATCAATAAATACTCCAAGTTAAATGCTGCAAGATTATTTTCAACAGGATACTTCTCTTTAACTTAGCTCTCCGAGGACAAAACCATATTCATGTTACCATGACAATGTCAGTATTGATTGTGAATACAAGAAGACGGTACAATTTTCGAAAACAACTGAATCAGGAAAATAGCATTTTTTTGTTTTTGATATGCATTAAAAAGAAAAATAATTCCTCTTATTGTCCTCAATGTATTACTAAGTTTATTTTACGTCTGTGTTCATATTCATAGAATTATTTCACGCTACAATTATAACTAGCACAACTCTCTTACGTTCTGAGTTATACAAAGAATGTTTAAGTTCTTTATACTTAAGCTATATATCAACCAATACTTTAATAAAACAAAACCGGTTGTATTATTAATGGGTACAATATATTGAAATGCCAAATAATTACCTAAATCCGATGGTAGATGGCTTTGCTGTTTGAGCCAATTTTTAATATAAAGAAGATCCTTCTGTGTTTGTACCTCATCCTCATTGTGTGCTTTCAGAAGAAATTGTACTTCTTCATTAGTCAGAGTATTGAGAGCAGGTGTCATGATAAATATCTGTAAATGTAATTAATATAACAATATCGAATAATATATATACGCAACACAATTAATGCATCTAGAAATAACCTATAAAGAAGCTCAGTATACGTAAAATGTCTTAATGTGACATACAAATACATATTCTGATTAGACACAAAAAAAGAAGTAACGTACTTAGAAATAAGAAGTCATGAATGTTGGCTTTGGAGTTATTCATCCGTTGAAATTGTTCACGTGTGGAATCCTATTAAAACGTCTGATAGATTAAAACTTACAATTTACAGACGTATAACCAGTATAAAGAAAACATGTAGACACAACTTTGGTTCCAAATTTTACCAACGACCTGAAATGCTAAATGATCATACGGAAATATGTAGTATAATCTGTGAACTGAACTATCAGGAACTACTTACTCACAAAGAATATTTCCACACAAACATACCACTGATACTTTAGTTAGTAAAATTTTTGGTAGCAGGGATACATGAGAAAACTAACAGACAGTTCAGTCACAATGGACGTGCACTTATCCTGTTCTCACCAGTGAAATATGCATTGTGGGAACGAAAATAGTTACAAAATATCGGAGGAGCAATCTATGAGGAATAATCTGTGAGAATATTCGGAACAAGGGATAGATAATAATAGCATTAAAAAGAAAACACACATAGCACTGTGACCGCAACCTCGCGTCCATTTTTTTTAGAGGAAACTGAAAATTTTAAAATTTTGGAAATTCAGAGAATACCTCAATTATGAATATCTGGAAAATCAGAAATTATGGAATCGAAGTTTCGTTTTATTTTTCTATTGGAAAAGGCTCTTAGATATTCTTGGAGACCAATACTGATAGTATAGGAGGAAAACATGCATACCGGACAATCATCAGCAATACATCCACAGTGTGGAAACCGACAGGTCATATTTTAAACATAGATCCATCAGTGACTGACCAAAATGAGACACCCAACAAATGTGAACATTGCGCGGAAGTACAGACCAGCTCCAACCTAGTGCCTTAGCCAACGTACTATTCAGCTTTCATTGCATTACATGAGAATTTTGTAGCCCTCGACGAACTCAAAACAGTCTGTCTTACCAAGACCAGAGAAAGTTGACATCAGGTAGTGAAAGACTGGAGATGTGTTGTTTAAACAAACATGTTTCCACTTCCTTAAACTAGATAATCGATACCATTGGATTGGTGGTATGGGATATGAGAGTATGAATGCATGCTTTCAGAAATATGTTCCGCAGCTGATGATGCGAGATATGCGATGCAAAGATTAGCACAAATCAATACTTAAAATTGAGTCTGTCTTATCGAGAGCCGCGTACACAGATCTCGTTACAGAACTTTTCCGCCATTATATTGTAGTAGTATTCTCCAGTATGAGAAAGTATGTATCATAAGGATAGTGCAATTTAGTGCACCAGAAACAAACAAATGATTCAATGTGTACAGTATTGACTTCTAGATACCAAAATCTAGGTCCTTACACTCGCCGAATTTGAATCTCATTGAATACTTTACTTACTGTGCAATGTGGGTACTATGCAAACTTTACTGAATACCTTGCAGTGACAACCCATTAAACAGGTCTGGATGGCTAAGTTATATGTTCCATGTAACGAATCCAATACTGCGTAAACTTTAAGACATCACTGCGTAGATGCTTATGATATTCTTTCATTACAGTATATCTCAATTTCAAAGTATATATTAAAAAAAAAAACAATCCACATTAGCGTCGTGTGGAAGATAGTTTATTGAAACCAGGATTTTGTTTAAGCAAATGAATGGTAGAATACAAATCGTTTCGAAAAGGTAACATTTCCTTAATATTTCAGACCTTTAGTTAAATCACAGTAAACTAATGTAAATACACATAGTCTCAGAGTCACGTGAGTAATGTTACATAAGATTGAAGTATTCACATGTTTGACATTTTTAAGTTTAACCGAAATTACATTTAATTTGAACTTGCTGGAAATTTGCTATATTTTGAAAAATGTCCTTTCCGAATGACTGTTTCAATTATATAATCCACTATTTAGTTCTAATAAACGAATATATAAATGCAGATCAGTGCAGAACAATGTATTAAAGGTATTGAGTGTCAAGGTCATAACGAGGATATAGCAATGTTATATATATTCTCAAGCTTCAACATAAACAAACACGTACGCTGCATACAAATAAATGTAGTGTCTTGCAATACAGAAATGAAAAAAAAATCAAGTATTTCATAGAACCATGGAAATTAGTTTCAATTCGTAAACTAAATAGACGGAAAGTTAGTAACCCCTCTATAAAGTAGCACTTATACCAACTACAGGTGTCACCAGATGCCACAAGGAAGATAAAGCTGATTCGTAAGAACTAGTTATTGTGCATGTGGACTTGAATCTATTTATAGCTTTTTAGGTAAATTGGAAAATAGAAATTAGCCTCGGCGTAATTTAGTGGTACCATCACGGTCGTTACCTGACATAACAGAGGAAAAGCCCTAGAAAATCGTCGGTCAGGATGTGCGAGTGTTGTAATCGTTCCCGGGACCTTCCTATTGCTAAGCCAACACCCTAGTAACTGAGCTATGACCACAGAGTGTGTTATTGCGTTTGAAAGGCCCGAATGCAAGTAAGCAAAAAATACAGATATATACGTGTGTGTTTCAGCAAACTCTTGAAACGTAAATTGTTTCAAAAGAATATCTGAACCATTTGACAACTTTGACTCTACTTTCAGACAGATTTGCATTTTTAGAATCAAATTTATTTCCATTGTACGATTTTGTAAGAACAAACAACAGGCACCTTTTTCAAGATTTTCTTATATTTTCGTAGCCTACTAGCGGTGGTGTAGCTTCATACCAAATTTCGATTTTCTAACTTCAAGCGCTTAGGTTGTGTATTCTTTGAAATTTTACATTTGGCAGCATTTTGAATAAAAGATGGCGACTCTTTCAAAATGTCGGAATTTTTCCTTTACCTACGTATCCTCCTCCACCTTCATGCCAAATTTCATGTTTCTAACTTATTCCGAACACCCTAAACAATATGATGAGTGAGTCAGTGACTGAGTGAATGAATCACTTAGCCTAAAATACACAACTTCAGGGGTCCACAACTCGAATATGCTTCAAGCTACGAATATGAAATTTTGCATACTTGCACATATTTGCCATATCTCCATAACTTTGAAAGCTCATATTCCTATCTTTAACATCTTTTTTCTTACGGGGCCTCGAAATCTCCGATTTCGTCAAAAACTCTTTTTCCTGTATAACATACTTCTGGCAATGCTGATGCTTTGTGACGCGGAGAACTTGGTTGCATGCACTGCCGTGCATGTTGAAACGAAGGGTTTTCTAGAAAAAATGTGCGGGGTTGCATAACAGGCGGGAACAAGAACTACACCATTTCATCTACATTTTTATTTATTTCGTATCGAAGGGAATGAATATCATTGACCGATTGGATGTGGCTATGACATATGTCATCTTCACTCAGACAAGAAGTTCATGTTCATTTCGACCTACCTCTCTTTCAGAAATTTACCGGAATCCCTTACTTCCTATGGCGAGTCCCATTATTGAAATATACATCTTTTAAATATAGCAGGTTTAAAGTCTTTGGTGGTACCATACCACATGACCTCTACTGTTCATGGTGTCGGAAATATGAAGTTCTAAAACTCATTTTCTCATGCTTTCGGCAGCCTGTACCTCCGAAACTATGGATATTTCTAAAATTTGTCACAGGAACTTTCGTCTTGGTTTGATGTGAGGAATAACCTCTCGAAATTTGTCAGTATAATTTTAAACTTTCCAATATATATTTTTGCTCCTAAATGGATCCTAATTCTGCCTAAAACTCTAAATTTGGGGGTCCTAGCCCACCTAAATCTGTCCCTGCATCTATCAAACACGTTCAGTAAATACAAAGCATTCGTGCAAACTAATCGTCTTCTTCCTTCTCTTCCACCCTGAGCCTTTCAGACTGTTGAAACAAACAAATTCTTATGATAAAAAAAAATGCTCTTGTCCTGAGTTTGGCTTCAACTTCTGATTTATTTTATTTTTAGATAATTTTCTTTATTATTATTATTTTAATAATGCTTACAAGAAATTCCTCATAGCAACTAACTTATATAATTAGATTAGAATTTCTAATATTATTAAGGTTAAATTATTTACTCATGTAAACAACTAATTTAATTTAATGTTTTTAAAATAAATCTTGTTTTGTTTTCAAATGTAACTAATTTTTTGAGTATGGTACTATTTTGTACGAAAAGTGTTTCTTATTTCAATCCTACCTATCTATTTTTTGTAAAAAAGAAGAAAAAAGTGAAACTTTCACTGGTTATGATATTTAAGTGTTTAATAATGGATAAACAAATCATATATCTCTTAGTAAACAGTGGAATATTACTCAAACTTCTTTGAAAACGTCCTAATTTCAAAAAACATTTAATGGTTTCGGATTAATAATAATTGATGCATGAAATTCGTCAATCCAAGAAAAAAAAAGTAAGAAGGAAAGAAAGATTTCACGTGAAAAATAAGCAATTTGATCTGTATTTGAAGATGTTTACACAAAAGCGGCTATTGTCGACGACTGTGCATCATGGAGTTCGAATCGGCATTTAGTAGACTGTTAGATTCGAACTCCGCAACCGGTAATTCTGGAAAGAAATTCCTCCGGGTTTCTTTCCTTTCCACCAGTCGAATTTCAGAATGATACCTTATGTAAGATCCTGGCAGCTACTTTCCCAATCCTATCCCCTAAACTATCGCGGTGTGATCTAGAGTTTTGTAAAGACCATAAATAACATTCAATGCCAATTCGTAGCATTCCGATGTCGTTCCGTAGTTTGTAATCCTACTCAACGCAGCCATTCTGCTTCAACTTATCCTCAGTCTCACTATTGCCTATATAATTGAGTCTACCACTACTTCTCCTATCCTTTCCTTGCTTGCTAAAGAACAAAAACTCTGCCAGAACGGACGGACGTCACTCCTCAAAATTCTCGATCTCACCTGCCCCTGCAACTTAAACATTTTGAGATAAAAAATGCTATAACAACCCTTCGAAACTATACTTTCACACAAACGTTTGTCATTATATCCCTGAAACGGAAATGTCATCCTACAGGTTTATGAGGAAAAGTTCATTACTGTAAATTAAAAGAATTATGCTCATAATAGATTAAAGTTTGACTTCGTTAATATGCAGTATCCCTTACAGATGATTGATAGGTAAAGAATGGAACTCTGATATCGCGCTAGTGGCCACTCCAGGGTTTACCATGAAACGTTTTTCCATGAAATGTTCTTTGTAAGTATACATTTATCATATTTCTCCTCATATTGCTAAGTTTAATCACGGAATATGACACCGGTATCCTGAAAATTGATATTTCTGGATAAATTAGATTTGTATGGAAACAAATCAAAGCTTTTTCTTAAATAAATTCTTGAAATAATGCTATAAAAATAGTCATTTTCCTTTAGGGGGTGTACTTCCCCTGATCCCACTGTCTGGATTCGCTACTGTACAGCGCTGTATCATATATTTTAATATGTTTTTTTCAGAATATTACCCTTACAAACTACATATAATAACAGCGGGAATTATAGCAGGGGATAAGGGAAATTTTGCCCTAAGTAGCTTCGTTTGTGATAGGACAATTTTTTCCCTAGGGAAAATAAAAGACCTTTTTCTCCGTACGTCCTCTCTACTGGAAAATTAACAAGTATTACACTACATATGATTTCATGTCCATGTATTAACATTGGTGTAGGTACTTACATGATGAAGAAAACTTTGAAAATGGTAATCCTTTTCTCTGTTTAAACCGAAAAACAAATGTCAAAAGAAAGTTAAATCAAATATTCCTTGCTGATGCCGCGGCCTGGAGAACTACACGCTTTTGGATGAATCTTATGTATATCAAGGATTTCGCACGTGACCCAAAGCATTTTATTTTTAATGTAGCTCATCCTTACGTCATATCTACTTAGAATTATCCTTGAAATCTCTTCAGA
>JAGDQP010060104.1:0-12264 GCA_022664845.1 Lepisma saccharinum
CGCATTGTCATGATGGAACACAACTCCCTTTCTGTTGGCCAATTCTGGTCGCTTTTTCTGGATTGCTTCGTTCAAACGGTCGAGTTGTGCACAGTACAGGACCGAATTGATGGTTTCGTCAGGTTGCAGCAGCTCATAATGGACGTACTGTGCACAACTCGACCGTTTGAACGAAGCAATCCAGAAAAAGCGACCAGAATTGGCCAACAGAAAGGGAGTTGTGTTCCATCATGACAATGCGCGGCCACACACATCTTTGATGACTCGGAACAAATTGACGGAACTTGATTGGGAAGTTTTGATGCATCCACCGTATAGCCTAGACCTTGCACCGTCTGACTACCATTTGTTTCGGTCTCTGCAAAACTCTCTTTGGCCGACCGAAGCGCCGCTGAAAATCACTTGGCCAAGTTTTTCGACGAAAAACCAAAGAAGTTCTACACCGATGGAATTATGAAGCTACCCGAAAAATGGCAAAAGGGCATAGATAATAATGGTCAATATGTACTTGATTAAAATTGATTTTAAATAAAGAAATTTTTTGTTCAAAAATGTACCAAAAAACCGCGGAGACTTTTTATATGACCCTTTATATATACACACACAATGTTTTTCTGTCGTTTCTTAGAAAAGAAACTGTTTCTATGTTTATAATATTTCATGCTCTGCGAGTACATCTCAATGACCTCTGTCTAAATGCGATACAGGACTGACCGTTGCCATTGGAAATTTAATGATTATATGAAGCTAGGGAACGGAGAAAACAGTTAATCTCGTTTGTCCACTCCCAGTCTAAACCAATATGGACAACTTTTTTCGGTTTTAATTCAATTTTTACGTTTGATATCGCTGTGCAGCCCATTCTTTATGTCTTAATTCTTGCAAAAAACGAAAATATTTTTTGCAGTACTTTTTATTATATGCAGAATAGGGTATACTATCATGCGAATAACTCAGGAATTAAGATTTAAATCAATAAGCGGGCAGCACAACAATAAGAAGCGTATAAAACTGAGTTAGAACTGAAAATTTGATCCACATTGGATTAGACTGGAAGTTGAGAAATGAATTTAAATATTTGCTCTGGCGTCTATCTTTCAACACTAAGCAGTCACTCCTGTCGTGTGAGCTAAGTCGATTTTATTAATTTGGTATTTTATCTGTTTAAGAAAATAAGAATATGTAATTTATGGTTAGTTCGATTCGCCTAGTCTTTTGTGCACGTAATTATGTTCTCGGTTATACGTATAATAGTATACCATACACTACATGTAATAGAAAATACTGTAAATAATATTTTACTTTTTGCAAGAATTAAGACATAAATAAAAACCGATTGCACACGATATCAAGCGTAAAAAATTTAGTGAAACCCGAAATTTTGTTCCATATTGGTTTAGACTGGAAATAGATAAAAGAGATTAAGTGCCTCTCCGCTGCGTGGCTTCATATATTCATGAAATTTTCAATGGCAACAGTCAGTCCAGTATCACTTTTAGAAAGAGGTCATTGATACAAACTATGAACTTAATTATAGTATTTGACAACCTATGAACAATGTTAGCAGTAATATTGCAAATCGATTAAGAGGGCACATAAAAATCATTCCAGATCTTTTAGGTATTTCTTCTCTTGTGTGTGTTAATTTAAACCTATCGTAGTGTATTGTGCCATCAAATATAGTAATTTCTGCAGTAAGTAATTACCCAAATAAATTCTCTTTGTTTTCATTTCTATTTTCAAAATTCGTAGTAGGAAAGAAGCGACCGATGATTTCGCCGTTCTGAGATGGTCATCACCAACATGTGCAAGTACAGAAAATTGGCCTAATCTGGACTCACCCTTAGTGAGAATTTACTAACTCATATACACAATGTTACGTATTCTAGGTTAAAAAATGTCGAATTTGTCTAAGTCATAGTCAAAATGTAACTAAATCATATACAGATTTTACGAAACTTAGGGTTAAAGTGTCAAGCTTTGAGGAGTCATAGGTTAAAATGTCAAATTTAAAGAAGACATATAAGGTAAAATAATCGAAATGCACTAAGTCGTAAACAAAGCATAGATTAAAAAGTAAAAATTACAGTAAGTTATGTGAATTAACAGCCTGGCCTATATTATAGGTATTTCATTTTATCATATATACATATAATTATACCACAATCTAAGACGGGCTTTTACAGAACTTTCAGAGCCATATTTCCAGACATAATCATATTACCAGACATAAAGAACCTGAAAATTACTATTAGCAGCCAGTAAGAATTGAAGCTGGAAAGGTATTGGGCATTTTTAAAAGTTAATCTAGTTTAGAAATCTAGTCGACTGCCCTATATCAGAGTATTCATTTTATTTTATCATTCATACCTGTAGTTATAATAGCATATCTAAGCCAACGTTTTGTATGTAAAACTTTCAAATTTGTATTACCGGACAAGAAAATCGTATTACCTGACATAAAGAATCTGAAAATTAGTATTAACACAATAAAAATATTGTGTGTGTTGGGTGTATTGTGAATATTTTAAGCTGTTCTAGTTTGGAAATCTAGCAGTCTGCCGTATATTAGAGTGTTTATTTTATTTTATCATGTATACCTGTACTTATAATAACATACAATATAATAACTTATAATAACATACAATACTCAGGTTTATAATGTTTAGGTTACAATAGGTCGTATACGGGAACCAGTTTTGTCAAGATGTAGTTACCTTTTCGTTTGTCAGGTTCTAGTTCTAACTTTGTCGTCATGTGTCCCATTAACTACTATAGCGATCTAATATTAGTTTTGTCCTGTCGTGTGAATAAGTAACTTTTTAAAGTTATTTGAGATAAAATATAATGATTAGTGTTATTTTTCTTTTTCTTTTATTTCCTGGAGGGTAGAAGCGGGTACTCCTGATGCTTGGAAATCACACTATGAAAGTCACTGTCATGGACCTTTGGAGTGCTTCAAAAAAAATTTTCGGCAAACGGGATTAAGGGGCCTATATCGTGGGATTGTGCCGTTAATGGTACGGTAAGTTTCAGAAGAAAAATGCATTATTTTAATACTTTTCTCTGTTTACAATTAACTGTAAGCAAGACAATTTCATGTCATTGGTACGATCTGTTCCTTCTCTGAGATCCAGCTGCACAAAATACTTTAATCCTAGGTTAACTTGATCCACAATTAAATCTACAAGTAATAGGTAAAATAATTATATTTTGCGAATTCGTATTATTTCCTTTCCTTCCATTCCACCTGGTGTTAGTCCAGTAGAACTAGGAATGAAGTAATATTAATCAACCATGCCCAGTATCTATGCTTTCAATCTATTGTGGGACAAAAAAGTGAAGTATCAGAAACCGGACTCGCAATCCATGTTTTTTTTTTTTTTTGTTTGTTTGTTTTAAAATTGAATGCAGAAACAGTTATTGCATACTAGCTGTATTCCATTCCTTGTTCGGCTGGACTGACACCAGGTGGCGAAATAGTAGTGGAAAGATTGGGTATTGTTATTTATAATTATTTTATCTATGACACGTAGATTAACTCGTTCAATTACTCCGAGGTTTAAATGTTTTTTGCAGCTGATATAGAGCTATGTTCCATGTTTCGTTTGCCTCATGTTTTTGGAAGACATACTGTGTTGGTTGTAACCTAATATAACATTTGTTTTCGTTCAAACTGATCAATAAGATTATTTTATTCAGAGCAGCCATTTACAAAACAATACCTAAGGATATATTTTCTGTGTTCCCCCTTTTATTTTGTATGTGAGGAGTCTTGATAATTACTCACTAACAAGTATAGAACCATATGGTTGTCGCGCAAATCCGATGTAAACATACGGCATCTGATTGAGCATGAAAAGATATGAAGATCACCCAAATTTAAGTTGCTAAGGACCATAGGGAGCGGAGCTAGGGAAGAGGTAACATTGAATGGCGGCAAAATTAGAGAAAGGCAGGAATGACGATGAAAACGAATATCTTGCAAAGAGGGAAAGAAAGCCAACCAAAAGGAACATATCAACCATAAGAAGTGCATCAAGGACTAGGAAAGACCGTAAACAGGGTTGCCATCTGGAACGCAGGGTTGCCAGCTCTGCAGAAAGTTGAGATATTGGATATAGCACACGATAGCAATTCAGGCACAAGAGAAAGGACAATAGCAAAGACTGTGGACACATGCGAGGAAAGGATGAACGATAGTCGTGCGTGAGCACGTGAAGGAGGACAAAGGTTGTCCTTGATTTGCTGGAGACCCACCAGACGAATGCCGGGATGGTACTGTCGCGCGGGCCAGAACCGCTTCCTTTCTCTATCCTAACCTCACCTGAGGGACCGATGTGGTCTCGGAGTTTGAGACCCAAACCTCACTGTGTCCTTTCTTGGAACAATAAACAAAACGACTGGAAGAAAAGACCCCCGTAGTTGCCGCTGCAATATAAACAAGACTAGGTGACGTGGTACTACAAATTACTAGAGGTGCGGTGTAATGTGCCATGTTATGGGCCACAAGCAATGCGAGTAGAAAATGCGCAGAGAGAGTGGGATATAAAGGCGCGAGAGGGAACCAGTGCTTGTAGTTGTAGGAGTAAGTGCAAGCGAATACTGGTGTTCCTATGTGTGAGCATTCGACCACGAAGGTCAGGTAATGTCATTGGACACAGAGTGCGGTGTTACTTGTTAGTGTAAGTAAGGGTTTAATCGTATATACATCTTTAATTATTATTCAAAGGCTAATATTATTATTCCTACCTATTTATTAGAATTGCCAAGAAATATAATACATGTGACATATTCAGAACCCGAAGTAGTAGTAAAGGCAACACTGCAGTATTATTATACATTAATCATATTCCATTGTTATCCCCAAGAGTACTGTGGAGGCTGCTATGTAAACAAGTTGCGGATAGTTGTGTTAATGGTATATTAGCAAACATACGGCACAACAGGTCAATTGACCTGGTATGGTTTATACTAGAAATAGGAGAAGGGAGGGATTTGAACGTAGGTAGAGCACGGATGTTGTGAGAAGTGAGGGCGAAATATTGAAGTGGTTCTGTGTATTGTGTAGGGGGCGAGAGTGCGATTTACTAGAATGTGTACAGAATGCGACAAGCTGTAGTTGTTAGTGGATGTGTTCGGTATTTCGCTGGAAACTCCAACGCGGGAGGAACGTCTCGTTGCAGAACAGATTAAACCGCAGCTGTGTAACGAAGAAGTTGTTGTGGATGAGTTTAACACACTAATGGTAAACGACGATGGCACAGATGATGAGGACATTGAAAGTGATTTCGGTGATGATACAGCGTTATCAGTAGGAACGATGTTGCTGCCAGAACGAAGTCCACCAGTCGTTGAACACCACGAAAGCAGTTAGTAGTTCGTCATCTTATGCTCCATCACTGCCAAAGAAACCATTCACAAAATTCGCGGACAATTACTTGGACGATTCATACAAGATCTGGACCAAGCAGCCCAGAGGGCCGAAGCCTCCCCAGCTGTGTCCTCCTGGATTATCGATTGACATGTCACCGCGTCTGCAAATCACTTCTGTTACGGAACAAAAACGCAAATTAAAAAATAAGACAGTCTTGCAAAAATTTGAACATTCACAACGCTTTGCAGACGTCGACATTCGTTACGTAATAATGCGGACGCCTTAATAATGTTGTACATGAGTATTTCACCGCAATGAGACAACGCAATGCAGTTATTCACGACCGCATAATACGCATCTGGGCCATGAATATGAAGAAATAAATTGATCCACACAACACCTTATCATTCACGGCGTCGATATCAAGGGTCACGCGCTTCAAACGAAAGCACAGCATAGTTTTGCGCAAGATTACACATAAAGTTAGTACGCGAGTTAATGTTGATGCCGTTCCTGTTCAAATAACCCCCGCAGACTTTGTTCATGAGATCAAGTCTTTCATTGCTGAGCACGAGTTGACTCCAGAGCAGGTCCTTAATGCAGATCAGTCCAGATTTGATAAAAAAAAATTCCTTCCTGGCAGAACTCTTGCCATGCAGGGCAGCAACCCAATCTTTGGTGCCATGGGTTCAATCGCCGCAACGTCGCATTCATGTATGATTATGCCGGTGATTGGAATGGATGGCACACTGCTTCCACACATGTATGTTCTATGAAAGCCCAGTGGTCACTTTCCATCGAGCATGGCCGCTGAATTCCCTAATGTGAAAGCATATGTAAGTAGATCAGCGAATATGACCAAACGCGATTTGCAGATCTTCCTGGAGAAAGTTTTGTGGCCCGATCTTCAGGGTAGGGATTGTGTTTTTTCTTTTGGTCGACTCCTGGGCTGCAAACAAGGATGATGATCTTTACAACAGGACAGTTCCTGCCGGTGTTGAGTTCTATAAAAATCTGATTCCTGCGAAATGTACAGGCCTTGTACAATCTGCTGATGTGTTCTTCTTTCGTCCATTCAAAAACATGGTGAAGTTCAACACAGATATATTGGTGTTCTCACCCAGCATTAAAGTTTGGCAACGCGAGACATTTCTCTTCCTTCATTCCTTTGCTCGTTACAAGTTTTCCGCAAGGCGATTCCAAAAGATGATCCGCTTTGCGTTCTTCAAATGTGGCTACTCCAGTGAACATCCCGGGCAATTCCAAATATCTTCCGAATATTGCTTCGAAACAGGACTTACAGAGGAATGCTGCAGGAACGCGTGTGACCAGCTTGCTTAAATCTGCTGTGGTCACTGCGAGAAATGTTTGTGTGTTGACCACGCATTCATTCGTGACCTTGACGTCAATTGCAGCTAAACTACAACGGGTGAGTATTGTTCTCTATTTGTATTCACGCGCGTCCGATATTCACGCAGACTTATCATTCACCCTTTTCACGTATGTATCCACAGTCCTTGCTATTGTCTTTTGTGTTACTTATTCCTTTTTCTTGTGTCTGAATTGCTATTTTGTGCTATATCCGATATCTCAACTTTCTGCAGAGCTGGCAACACTGCGTTCCAGATGGCAACCCTGTTTATGGTCTTTCCTAGTCCTTGATGCCCTTCTTAAGGTTGATATGTTCCTTTTGGTTGGCTTTCTTTCCATCTTTGCAAGATATTTACTTTCACTATCTTTCCTGCCTTTCTCTAATTTTGTCGCTATTCAGTGTTTCCTCTTCCCTAGCCCCGCTCCCTATGGTCCTTAGCAGCTTAAATTTGGGTGACTTCCATATCTTTTCATGCTCAATCAGATGCCGTATGTTTACATCGAATTTGCGCGACAACCATATCGTCCTTTAAGAAGAAATATAAAGGCACTAAAATTTAAAAATAAAAACGAAAGAAGGCCCTGAAAATAGTACAGCATGTTCTTGAATAATTAACAACGAAAAATATTAATGAATACTACTGTAATAAATATGGATAATGTATTAACACCTAAAATATTTTAAGAAAATAGTGTCAGAGGTATGTTTAAAATCGAGATCGGGCGATGATTGTCTATTTCAGTATCACTATCTCTTTTGTGCATACGTATTATTATTGCTGGTTTCTGTTTCAGGGTACTCCGCTTGTTGCAAATATAAGTTAAATCATAGACTAAATAATAACATATTCCGCCTACGTATTTTCATGTGCGCTAAGATTAATGGGTTTTTACTTAGGAACACGTGATTTTGAATCTTGCCGTTAGATGGGTCTGCGGGCTACTACTGGAAGCATATTTTTTCACGCCCGAAAATACATAACTGTTGAAGCTATAGATATCACTCGGAAAATCTTGAGCAGAAACTGCCTTCATGGCCTAGCGGAAAACGCTTAGGACCAGTGTGCTAGGTGGGCATCTGACTCTGGTTCAAAACCCGGCCACTTCAACTTCCTTTCTTTTTCTTTTTTTCTTTTTTTTTTAAGAAACGTCAGATTAGATTTTTTTCGTTATACACATTTCCATAATATTGCACAGAAATAGGTTAGAACAATCAGGTTTGATGTTTTCATTATAACCGATGGAACACATCTATTAATATCAATGGAAGCGCGCTAAAACTAAAAGGATTATTTGTCATTGAGTAGATCAAATTAATGTGAAATCAGAATTAAAACTTAACGAGCTCTGGAAAGAAACTATGATTGCGAATTTTGGAGGCTCTAACCATTTTAGATTACACTTGTGTCAGATGATAGTGTCAGTTGCATGTGTTTTACGGTAATATTTTTTCCTGGTCCAATATAAGATTAATGGTGTGAATGGAAGAGATACGAAAGAAGCATTTGCCTGTATGTACTTAAGTAGTTTTCTTTTTCATATAAATCAGTAGGAAAGTACTTAATCACATTGTTTGCAATCTTGTTGATTTTTGTCTAAGGAACTCTAGAAGTTAATTCTATTAATTGGTTTGGATACGTATAATGTTTGGGATTTTTAAAAATGAATGCATGTATGTGTGTTGTGACTATTTAAATGCTGATACTGTCGTGGAGGGTGCATGTCAATTTTTATTGTACTGTGTGAGTGTTATTTAAGGTTTTGGAGAGGTTTTTAGTTTTATATACTCGGTAAAAGAGAGGAGCAACAAAGGACATGATCTAAGCTCCTAAGGAGAGACATGCGTTATGATATCTTTCCATATTTTGAAGTGGCAACATTGCTTTGTAAATTGATTGTGGAAATTGTGAACTTGGTGAGAGGAATTAATATCTACTGTACTAAATTGAAGCCATGAGATGCAAAACAACACAAGTCCATTAAGCAAAAATCAATAGTCTATTTGAGAGAATCAATAGTTTTTGTGTGGTTACGAAACTAAGATCAGCCAAAACTTCTATATTTTTCTGAAATAGTGTCAGAAAGTGGACTTGGGCTGTTTCGCGTCTCATGGCTTCAATTATTCCCACGTCATTTCGAAAGATACTTGTCGTATTCTCAGCATAAGGAGGAAAAGATATTAAGAATAAACTAGGGGAATAAAAACAACTAAAATTCCACATTCATAGTTCACATTGCGCCAGGAGGAAATAAAACACCAGGATTACCTTCAGTTACATCCACAGTGTATAATTTCTAAATAAACAATATTCTAACGTGTCTATGACTATGTTGTGCTTAGGAGCATACAATTCAAAGTATGCACTATGTACTCTCGTGTAAATGGCCTCCGTTGATTCTGGGGAAAGACCATTCACAATAGTTTCTTTGTTTCCTGTCCCTCCAGATACTTCGTCAGGAGCTAACACGTAAAATAGAAATAAGGAAGAAGATAGTAATTATTTTTTCTTTCATCTTTCCTTCTTATCCCGTTTACGTGTTATCCGGCGAAGTTCCAAGAGTGATACGAAACGAAGAAACTGTTGTCTTTTCACAAAAATATATTAAGTTATTTACACGTAAGTACGTAGTGCATATCTTAAATATTCTGGCTTGCTTTCTTGAACTCCGATGTGTCTCTTCTTCTGGTTTACCTGAGCCTTAGATGCCGAAAAGCCATAAATAAATTTAAAAATTCAAATTCTTTTCCTGGGTACTTTCTCCAGTACAGAGGCATAACTACATTTTATGCCCCCCCCCCCCCAATACACACAAGAGAATACCCAAGGCCGGAGATCGATTCGACCCATTGAGAGGGTAGGGTGAAGGGCTACCTTGGAAGGGTCGAGCCCCTCCACATTGCGGGGTTTGGCACTATAGGAGGTACGCCTCTGCTCCAGTAGTTTTTTGTCGTAGCGTAACCATTATTTTTCTCATTTTTCTGTAGATTTATTTCGATTGGAAAATATTGTTTATTATAATTTAAAGAAAAGTAAATTTTGTCATTTTTATTTGATGAGCTTGTTAAATTAACTTAACTTGTTATGGCCCGTTTTCTATTATTGCGAGCAACGATATGAAAAACGTGCCTTGTAGGGGTGTTCGGAATTCCGAAATGTTGTCTTCTGACATCATCAGCAAATGATAGAACGGTTCACCACTACTAGACATATGAAAATTCATGTTATTTTCAGAGAATTATATAGATACACTTGCTGGGTAATGTATAATACATTGTAAAGAATTCTTCCAATGAAATTTTAAGAATTTGTAAATAGATTTAAAAAATAAGCTTATGGCTGCAAGAAGATCAAAACCCAATCTAAGTTAAAGATAAAGATAAAATGAATTGTATGGGCGGTAACCCCAATCTAAGTAGTGTTGACATTGGTAGTAAAAAGCCATCTCGCAGGGTATACTTAAATCAACACCTAATTCCATGCAACAAAATGTTACATAAAAAGGCTCGAGATTTGAGACCTAATGTAAGTATGTGTGGGTAAGAGATGGTAAGGTAAGGAAGAAAGATGGTCCTGCAGTTGTTTGGATCAGAACGGATGATGATATTAGGAAATTTACTTGAATTCAGTAAAGAGTCGGCGGTAAAGTATTGCAACCATGGATTATATGCAGGAGGATTGTGTAATCCGAGCAAATCAATATGAATATTATTACGATAATTTAGATGATTACTGTAAAAAAAAATATTCTGACTTGAGTAAAGAAATGTTAGTACCCAAATTCAAGAAGTATTAGAAACAAAATCGCTGAGATAGAACTACTTTTAAATAGGTTATATGCCTACATAAAGTTGATGTAGTAATAGTTGTTGAAACTTGGTTATATGATGAAGAAATGAAACATTATACAGTAGAATCTCGCTAATGCGGATCCCGCTAATCCAGTTAATCCGGACAGATCTAAAAAAATCATCAAAAAGCGAGCATAAATTTTAAAACCCACTTTACTTTTGCTGAGCGGAAAACATCTTATATTTTTAGGCATAGCCTTTCGGGCGAAAAGTATTTCTTGTTTCGAATACTAGCAAAAAAACAAAAGTACGATTATTGTTCTTACTTTTCTTTGTTTTGTGATTCTATCTTGTTTCGTAAGTTTCTTCGATATAAACATGATCATAGTAACCGAACGGTTTACGTCTTACAAGCTTTTATACAAATGCTAAGTATGTTTTCATGCGGTGATGAGTATGTGGACATTGAGAGCGACTACAATAGTCAAATATTATCAAGGATCTTGTGTCATTTCTGATGATCACGAATGTCTACAGGAAACACTTTTTATACAGGTTGTGTCTAACGTACTTTTACCAGTGTATTTGATAATATGTATGCTGTGCTCGACATTCTATAGTTTCACTCGGCTAAGTTTTAGATTAACGTATGCATCATAATTACTTGCAAATAAGACATCGTAATTTTCCTTACATAGCAGCACAGCAACTTTAAACTGTATTTATGTATTTTAACAACTCGTAAACAAACGAAGGCTACTACTGTATACACTATACAGTACGCCTATATTAACGTTGTTTTCCGTTGGCAACATAATTGCCAAGTCATTTCATGATAAAAACATCGATTTTATCTAAAACTTGTTTTATAGACATTTAAAAGCTGATTCCGTGTAATCCGCACTTTCGAGACTGTACTGTAATGTTCAAAGTTCAGTATACATTATGTTTGTCGGAATTTTGACCGAAGTGGAAGTATTGCTTTATACGTTCGAGAGGATTTAATTAGTAGAGAAATAAATCGTATTTAAAAGGTGTATAGTGCGTTGGCTTTACAAATAAATCACTTATCAAAAGTTCATACAATAATTGGAGTATATAATCCACACTCGCATTATAGTAAAGATTTTCTGGATGACATGAAAAAGCTGTTTGTGAATGTAATCTTAGTAAAAACTTTAAAAACTTGGGTAAATTTTGGGCCAGTCTAGTAACTTTTCATTTCGGCCCTATACAGCTATAGTTAAAAACCGCAAACATCCATCCCCCTGACGGGATTCGAACCCGCGACCTTCGAGTCGCTGGCCTAACACCTTAGATCTAATTGACTACCCGGTCGTCTTCTGTCTTAGTATTTAGTGACGTTGATATAGATGCTTTAAAATTGTATCTGCCTGAAACAGTGAAATATCATTTTTTTTGTTTTTGTAGAAGTAATGCCTTCTTTCAGTTAAATGTTAAATAACCCACTCGAGTAAAACATTACTTCATCATGCACTAGTAGTCAATTTAAATGATTTACTAGTGATAAATTATATATCTGGTGTAGTAAATAGTAATCCATTATTTTGCTAATAGATGGCTTCAGTGATCTGTATCTCGCGTTGTATAAGTCCGATCGGGTTCAACGAGATGGCGTTCAAACGATGAGATTGCGTACTACAAACACTGTTCAGATAGTTGCGCCGGCGCAAACGGTGCCCAAGCCAGGATTGACGGCCAGGAA